>CABHPQ010050116.1:50160-73134 GCA_902168405.1 Peromyscus aztecus
AAGAAGAAGAAGAAGAAGAAGAAGAAGAAGAAGAAGAAGAAGAAGAAGAAGAACAACAACAACAACAACAACAACAACAACAACAACAACAACAAATACTTAAAATAGTAACTAGAGAAAAATCAAAGTAATCTATTTCAAGGAAAATGTAGGAACATTAGTTGTTCCTTGTGTCCTAAAGCCTTTTGCCAAGCTCATGTAGAAAAAAAAATGTTTTAAAAAATTCTAAGAAACAAGTGCTAAAGGGACAAATGTTTCATCTGGAAATGATCTGTCAAATGTATCTAGAATGATGTATATGTAAAAAAATTAAAGAAGCTGACCCATTTAACATTAAGATAGAAAATTTATCAATGATACCTGTACTCATCTTAGACATACACCTAACATTATAAATGTTCTCAGACTAATGTTCATAGAGCAAAACCCAAGAATGAGAATATAAGAACAAAATTCTATCTAGGCTATGCTCTTTTAGCAGAAGCAGACCAATTTACAGTAAATAAACCCTTACAGCAAGAAAATAGGGAGAGAGATAAAACAGTAAAGTCATCTGCTCAAAGGAATTGGAGGCTATGATGTTGACAGCCAGCACTCAAATGACCCAGATGGAAACAGAAACTCACTGAGTGAAAACAATGTGCCATATCATTTTTCTTCTCACCTTAAGGGAAGCAGTTGAGAAAATAAATAGCTAGTGGAACTATAAGGAGTGTCACAGATGGTAGAAGAAAATATTGGCAAATAGGGTCTAAAAAAGTATAATAACCTAAGTAAATAATCTAGCCATGAGTTGAAATTCATGGAGGAAAGTGTCATAAAGGTCCTACAGATACCAGTCATGATCCAATCAGCTCAAGCCAGGACAGATCACAGTAATCCACTGATTCCTCATCTATCAAGCACAAAGGAAATCATCTGCAGAAACACCTGCATAAGCCCCAGGTTTCAAACAGCCAACTCATGCACTGAGCACAGGACCCGGTCCCACTGCCTGGATGCCTCCCAAACAGATCAAGCCAATCAACTGTCTCACCTATTCAGAGGGCCTGATCCAGTTGGGGGCCCCTCATCCATTGGTTCATAGTACATGTGTTTCCATTCGTTTGGCTATTTGTCCCTGTGCTTTATCCAACCTTGGTCTCAACAATTCTCGCTCATATAAACCCTCCTCTTTCTCGCCAATTGGACTCCCGGAGCTCCACCCAGGGCCTGGCTGTGGATCTCTGCATCCAGTTCCCTCAGTCATTGGATGGGGTTTCTAGCACGACAATTAGGGTGTTTGGCCATCCTATCACCAGAGTAGGTCAGTTTGGGCTGTCTCTCGACCATTGCCAGCAGTCTATTGTGGGGGCATCTTTGTGGATTTCTGTGGGCCTCTCTAGCACTTTGCTTCTTCCTATTCTCATGTGGTCTTCATTTACCATGGTCTCCTATTCCTTGTTCTCCCTCTCTGTTCTTGATCCAGCTGGGATTGACTGCTCCCCCAAGCTCTCTTTCCCTCGAACCTTGCCCTTCATTACCCCCACTCACATCCAGGCTGTTCATGTAGATCTCATCCATTTCTCCATCATTGGGCGATCCCCGTGTCTTTCTTGGGGTCCTGAACTCAAACGGCTGAAAGACATTTAAGGAATTGCTCAACATCCCTAATTATCAGGGAAATGCAAATCAAAACAACTCTGAGATACCACCTTACGCCTGTCAGAATGGCTAAGATCAAAAACACTGAAGACACCTTATGCTGGAGAGGATGTAGAGCTAGGGGAACTCTCTTCCACTGCTGGTGGGAATGCAAGCTTGTACAACCACTTTGGAAATCAATATGGCACTTTCTTAGAAAATTGGGAATCAATCTCCCCCAAGATCCAGCTATACTACTCTTGGGCATATACCCAAGGAATGTTCAATCATACCACAAGGGCACTTGCTTGGCTATGTTCATATCAGCATTGTTTGTAATAGCCAGAACCTGGAAACAACCTAGATGCCCTTCAATTGAAGAATGGATAAATAAAATGTGGTACGTATATGCAGTGGAATACTACTCAGCAGAGAAAAACAATGACATCATGAGGTTTGCAGGCAAATGGATGGATCTAGAAAAAAATCACCCTGAGTGAGGTAACCCAGACTCAGTTTGCTTTCTTATACAGCAAGGAAGCAACTATCCAGGAGTGACACTACCCCAGTGAGCTGAGCCCACCCATATCAGTCAACAAAAGAAAATGTACTGCAGATTTGCCAATAGGAAAATCTCATGGAGACATTTTCTCAACTGAGAACTCTCTTCCCACAGGACTCTAACTTGTGTCAAGTTGAGAAAAAAAAAACTAGCCAGGGCAGAGATTAATGTCTAAAACACACAAAAGCTTTATACAATGAAATATCAAAAAAATGAAACAAGTCATTTAAGAAATGAGCAAAGGACTCTAAAGTATCTGAAGGCAAAGGTCAGCCTTTTATTTTCTGAGGAAGTGGTGGTTGGAATGAGAAAATGTCCCCCATAGGTTCATGTAATTGAATACTTGGTCCCCAGTTGGTGAAACTATTTGGGGAGGATTAGGAGGTGTGGCCTTGTTGGTGAATGTTTGTATTTTTGAGGGAAGGCTTTGAGGACTCAAAATTCCCAGTTAGTCCTCTCTTTCTGGAGCCTGTAGAACACATACAAGTTCTCAGCTACTGCTCCATCCTGCATGCCTGTTGCCATGCTCTCAGCCATGATGGTCATGGACTCTAATCCTCTGAAATGGTAAGCCCCAAGTTAAAGGTTCTCTTTTAAAAGTTGCCTTGGTCATGTTGCTTTGTTGTGGCAATAGAAAAGTAAGAAAAAGACTTTTAGTGTATTATAATTTTGCTATAAGACCATTATAATAAATAACTTTTAAAAAAGTATAAATGTAAAAACAATAAACAGTCATTTAGTTTCTCTTTCAAGAATGGTGCCTTAATGACTACCAAATAAGCCAATGTTTTCCTTCTTTAAAGCACATACAGGTTAACTGGCAGACTTACTAAAGTGTATGTAATTATCCAGTAGGTCTGTGGTATGGCCTGAAATTCTCCATTTCTCACAAATGCCTGGTATTGATGATTATGCTGGTCCTTGAATCATAATACAGTAATTATATACTTTATTTATTTATGTTTATTTATGTGTATGGGTGTTTTGTTTGTATGTGCCATGTGAGTGCCTGGTGCCTACAGAAGCCAGAAGGTGGCACTAGATCACCTGGGACTGGAGTTACAGATTGTTGTGAGCTGCCATGTGGAAGCTGGGAATCAAACCCAGATTGTTTGCAAGAGTAGTAAGTGCTCTTAATTGCTAAGCCATGTCTCCAGCCATTAATAATTATATCTTAAAAAAATCTAGAATTTGAAAATGTAAGTAGGAAATATTGATAGGCATGTGATTACAAGGCACTTCTCAATGACCCAAGAACTTTTTCCTTAAAGAATTTTGTAAGGACTGGAGAGACAGCAAGTGGTTAAGACTACAAATTGTTCTAAAGAGGATCCAAGTTCAGTTCCCATCAGGTATGTCAGACGGGTCACAATCTCCTGTAATTCCAGGTCCTAGGGACCTGACGTCTCTGGTCTCAGAGGACACTTATACTCACGTGTGTGCGCATACCCACACACAGACACATATGTGGTGGTATTGTGTTCCCCAAAATATTGTGTACCTTAATAAACTTATCTGGGGTCAGAGACGGAATAGCCACAATATTAAACAGAGGTTAGGCAGTGGTAGTACACGCCTTTAATCCTAGCATTCCAGAGACAGAAATCCCACTGGATCTCTGTGAGTTCAAGGCCACATTGGAAATGGCCAGGCATGGTGACACATGCCTTTAATCCCAGGGAGTGGTGGTAAAAAGCAGAAAGGTATATAAGGTGTGAGGACCAGAAACTAGAAGCATTTGGCCTGGAGAAGCATTTGGCTGGTTAAGCATTCAGGCTTTCGAGTAGCAGTTCAGCTGAGACCCTTTCTGGATGAGGACTCAGAGGCTTCCAGTCTGAGGACACAAGACCAGCTGAGGATCCGACGAAGTGAGGTTAGCTGTGGTTTGTTCTGTCTCTCTGGTCTTCCAGCTTCACCCCAATACCTGGCTCAGGATTGATTTTATTAATAAGAACTTTTAAGACTCATGCTACACACATACTTACACATAATTTGAAAATAAACATTTTAAAATTTGTGACATTTTAATAATCCAACAATTATTGCTAGTTATTGACTCCAACAGATGTGACTGAGGAATTATAACTGAAAATCAAATATTCAAAATCTTTTAGGGTAAGAAGTCATATGTGACTGCTATCCAAGATGATTTTTGCTTCCCTTTACTACATTTAAATCAATTGATCAGTTAAATCAATTACAGTTCTAATTGTATATATAATATATCATATATGTACCAATGTACCAAACAACTTGGATAATGTTTTGTATTAAAATATAAGATTCTAAAGTAAAAATGAATTATGAATACTATAAGCACAACTGTTACACGTTTCTTTTCTTTATATGCTACAGTATAATTTTATGGATTTTTTTATAGCAAATGGTGAAATTTAAAGCAAAAAGGTATCAAAATACCTTTAGTGTCTTCAAACTTAAAAGCCACTAACAGAACTCAGTGTGGATGTTTTAGATTATGCTAATATATCTCTAAATATCTCATAAGGAAAAGTTATTAGAAAACTAGAAGAGAATCATGAATGTTTTAACAAAGTGGGAAGTGTTTACAGCTCTACCACCACAAAGATAAAAAGGGTTGCGAGTTAACCACCCATTAAAATTCAGACAACGTTACATCGCCGAAGGCCAGTGAGTCTGAGGCTCCCCTGCCCACCATCTGCACAGTACTGTGTTCTGTCTAAAACTACAGTATGAATGAAGAGGAGGATCTTCAGCAAGAAGCACGAAAGCTAAACCCCTTTGTAACTTAGTACAGAGGGATTCTGTATGATGTACTGTCTGAGGTCGTGTAGCCATGACTAAATGGTGAAATTTAAAATAAGCTATCATAGAGAAAGGCTAAATGTTAAAGTACACGAAAAGTTCTTTCATAGTATTTCAACTTCTAAAATTTTCAATAACAATTTAAAACTATCAAAAATATATCAAAAAGATTTTTTGTTTCCAAATATTTTACAAAGTAACTAATTATACATTTACATGTAATGAGTTTATATAGTAATAGTATTATGGGCTACTTACAAGTATAATACTTGGGACAGAAGAAAAGTATACTACTAAAATTTTCACCAAATTATCCTTACTGGTGGAAAACGTGTATAAAACTTTTATTTACAATGCAACAAAATTCTAGTTGGCAAGTAATAATTATTATAATTATCTCAGCATACAGTATCATCACATTTCTACCCGTGTGTGGTATATTATTTAATTTATCCATATTTCTCTAAAGATTTGCTTATATGTATAATTCTGCCACTAGTTTAGTAAATACATTAAAGCCTTGGATTATGATATTTTTCTTTACACTTTCTCTAATATCCAGGCTTTCACTGAAATTAAATGAACATGTGATTGATCAGAGCTCTGCTTTCTTTCCTTCTTAATATTCTGATATCCATTAAAATGAATTTAAAATTTAGGATAAATGTCAGTGAATATGTGAGCATCTATGAACCAGCCACTGGCTTCTAAACTCAGAGTTTACAGAGATCTCTTTCCTCCTTGGCCACAAATGTAAATAAATTCTCACAATGTAAGGCCCATTGAATCTCTAGTCAGGGAAATAATGCAGTTGCCTCTTCATGTGGCCAGGCACTTCTCACCTGCTGCTAGTTTATAATGAAAAAAACACTTGGATCATTCAGTAAAAATTCATATTCAGTGTTTACACTGAGTAATATGAGTTAGCAGAGACATCAACTTGGCATTTCCCAGCTGAGAAAGGTATTAACTAAATGTCAAACATTCTATGTATAAATGTGCTAGAGAAGTATTTGGAGATATTGCTTGGCTTTACTGGCAGTTTTCCTCTCTTACTAATTATATATCACTTATGATTGCTCATTGTTGGTTGCATCAACAACTATGCCATGTTTAACTACAGCTGGAATCCATCCCTTGTCATTATTGAAGTTCTCAAACTATACAAAATAATAATCCTGCAGCTTGTAATGTTGATAACCCAAACTTGATCTGTGTGTGAGTATCTACAACTCATGCTGTCCTATCCATTAAAAATAAATAAAATTGAAATAAATGTTTATATTTAATGTTTATAGCTGTTTGAATGGCTTGATCACCCCACATTTCCAATTCAAGTCTCTCTTTCTGGTGAATTATTCATTTTGGTCTTACCTCCTTCCTACAATTCTTACTTACTTAGACACCTAAACCCACAGTTGCCCAATTTCCTTCTTTTCCGTAATAAGAAGAAAGTACTGGGGAGATGGCTTAGTGACCAAGAACACCTGATGCTCTTGTATAGGAACAAGACTTCATTCCCCAAACCCACGTGCCAGCTTACATTCATCCCAAAACTCCTGTTCCAGGGGATCCAACATTGTCTTCGGACCTCTGCAGGCATTAATCATTCATGCAGTATGGTAGAGGTAAAACACTTGTAAACACAATATAAATATTTTTTTAAAAAAATAAAGACAAGCAATACTTAGAGGAACGGGCATTCAATTGGCTTTCATGGAGATTAGAGAGAAAAGGAAGTGAAGAAGAATTGGACAACAAACAATGGAGAAGGAAATGCTACACCCCTGGTTTTTAGAGGTTCTCATTCATTTCAGTCTTAGTACTGTGAAAGCAGGAGGTCAAGTTTTTGTTTGAAAAGCTGCCTTCAGTTTTGCAGGGCATGTGCCTGGAAGTGTAAGTTTGAGGCCACATGGTAACTCTACATTTAACCTACTGTGCGACCTATCTCTGACTCATGCATCATCTTCCTGAGATTCCAGGACAGATTTCTCCCTCCTTCAATTTCAATTGTTATCATCTTCTTTTGAGATATTTGGAAGATATCCTCCAAACAATGAACTAATCTCATTTTTATTTTTATTTTATTTTATAATAAAGCCTGGACATAAATGGGGGAAATGAAGGGCGAGGGTCGAGGGAAAGAGAGCTTGGGGGAGCAGTCGATCCCAGCTGGATCAAGAACAGAGAGGGAGAACAAGGAATAGGAGACCATGATAAATGAAGACCACATGAGAATAGGAAGAAGCAAAGTGCTAGAGAGGCCCACAGAAATCCACAAAGATGCCCCCACAATAGACTGCTGGCAATGGTCGAGAGACAGCCCAAACTGACCCACTCTGGTGAACTAATCTCATTTTTATAAACCCAAGTTCCCCAAACAATGATTGGCTGAAAATAAGATGGTTGTTTCTTGAAACAAACAAACAAAACTTCAGAAATATGTTTTCTGATACAGTCATTAACAATTACTTACATAGGCAGTGCATTTGTGTATATACTTTTATGCATATGCATGTGGGTTCACGTGGAGGCTACAGACAGGGTCTCAGGCTAAACCTGGCACTCCTAGATTGTTTGTGTGTGTGTGTGTGTGTGTGTGTGTGTGTGTGTGTGTGTGTGTGTATGTGATATGTGGATGTGGGGGTTCATGTGTCATGGCACACATATGGAGGTCAGAGGAAAACTCTGTGGAGTCAGTCCTCCCCTTCCACCTTTACATTGGCTCTGTAGTTTGGACTCAGATTATGAGCATTGTGCAGAACATACATTCATGGACTGAGCCATTTTGTCTTTCCTGAACTCCTCCTTTGACAGGATCTTCACCTTATTCCCCCTCCAAGACCCACCCAAGTAGCCCTTATTATTCAATCCTGTTGCTTGCTAAACTCTACAATGCTTTCTCAAATACCACAGAAGAACCTAGGTTCAGAGTTTCTCTCTAGTGAGGTTCTACACCATCAGTCTCTACTAATGGCCTCTATATTTTCTGAGCTCAGTTATTCATTAAAATGACACATTTTTTTCTATCATTAAAAGCATTCTGTCTAATGTTTCTGT
Source organism: Peromyscus aztecus (assembly GCA_902168405.1). Taxonomy (NCBI): domain Eukaryota; kingdom Metazoa; phylum Chordata; class Mammalia; order Rodentia; family Cricetidae; genus Peromyscus; species Peromyscus aztecus. The sequence goes on from CABHPQ010050116.1 coordinate 58,190, forward strand.
GAATTCTCAGGACTGGTTAGAGACATTAATCTATCTGGCCCTGCTTGAACCACAACCACTATTGTTTCCTATATTCTTCATTGTAAAATGTCTGTGTCTAAAAGAATCTGTTGAGAATATATGCTTTTTTCCATCTGTTATAATTAGAACAGGATGTTCTTTGAGAGAATTCCACAAACACCTTCTTAGGTAAAGCAATCGAATACAGTGAAAATCACAATTGAGAGCAGATTAAAAAATACTTGCTTTGTAATTCTGGCCACACCATCTCTCCAGTGTTACAATAAAATGTGTTACCAGCTTACATTCCCTTTAGAAAACCCAAAGGCCCCTGGGTTCTGTATGACCAGCTGAAGCCCAGCCTCTTATTCTACTGGGACCTCTCCTCTACAGCCAGCTCTTGAGGCATTTTGTTTTGTTTCCTGCTACTTCGCTTTATCACTGATTGTTTCTCCTTCCTACCTCTTGTCTCTTACTCAGTGACTGGAAGAGCATGCATGGCAGCCTCTTTAAGCAGAGACCACTCCAGTTTTGACAGTTGTAATCTGATAGCAGATTGTCCCTTGAGCACAACAACAGCATGATGTGACTTGATCACTACTTCCTCCACACCACCTGGGATGAGTGACACATACACCCAATATCCAATAATAGCTTGTTCATTGATTTGTTGGATGATTGTTCAACTGGCATCAATTCTCAAAAACCTTCCATATGTCAATTCCTCCAACTAAGATGCTACTTGTATTTTAGAAAAATGAAGTCAAGTGTGGCTAAAACTGTATATTTGCACAGTGGTGACTGTGGTAGTTTGAATGTAATTACCCCCCATAAGCTCATAGGGAGTAGCATTATTAGGAGGTATGACTTTGTTGGAGTAGGTATGGCCTTGTCAGAGGAAGTGTGTCACTGTGGGGGTGGACTTGGAGGTCTCATATATGCCCAATCCATGTCCAGTGCTTCAGTCCACCTCCTGTTGCCTTCTAATCAAGATGTAGCCAGCACCATGTCTGCTTGCATGCCACATGCTCCCCGCCATGATGATAATGGACTGAACCTCTGAAACTGTAAGTGAGCCACCCCAATAAAATGCTTTCCTTATAAGAGTTGCTGTGGTCATGGTGCCTCTTCACAGCAATAGAAACCCTAAGATAGTGATAAACCAAAATTTACTATTTTAGTGTTCTCCTGAGAAAGTTCTATATCACTCAGCCCTTTGAATTTGTGGCTTTACAAATTCTATAACCTTCTTTTCTTTGTATTTGAATTATTGATGATTCCTCTTAGGGAAATGATAGTGTGTTCTTTGGCTTTTAAAATATAATAAACATGTTTTATATTTAGAAACTGTCAAACCAAAACAAAAATGGATTAAAGGACTTTTTGTAGAAATCTTATTTTACTCAGGAAATAGGAATGTGTTTAGTTTCTATGACATTTTGAAATATCTTCCTTTGCTACTGACTTGTATAGACATTCAATATATCAATATTGTTGGAGGTTTCTGGTGCCATCTAGAAAAAGGCATTAGGATTTTTTTTTATCATTAAAATGAAAAAATCAGTCAGGTAGCCAGACAGGGGGAACTACTGAGTAACAATCATAGATGCTACCAAGTTCCTGTGAGATCTGCAGAATAGTAATGATGGTGAGGGAGAAAGAGAAGAGCAGAGACCACTAAGGCCAAGGATTGACAGCTGTAATCAAGGAGATGATAGAATACTAACGAGGTAAATGCTTCAAAATCACACCAGTCTAAGATTATTTAAGCCACAAAAATCAAATGTAGATAATACAAGACACAGAGCATCAACCTCTTATACATATTTCATACATTATGTATACAATAATGTCTTTGAGTACGGACTACCCAATATAACAGGGTTAGTATTTAGCTTTGGAAGCACATCAAACATGGTAAGATTTTTCACCACCTCACAAGTATTTAGTGTGCATAAGGATGTTCTCACTGAGTCCCAAATCATCATACCAGCCCTGGATTCCAAGTCTAATAAATGAGTAAGTGTCATATTTCACATTCCAGAGTAACTTATTCAAGGCTATTGCATTTCTACTGCTTTGCACCAAGAAATAATTTTGCTGCATTAAAAGATTCAACCTCAAATGCTAAGAAAAGATAAAGATTATTGAAATATATTACAGTAATATCTTTCTGTTTCTAACACTGAGGAAAACTCCAGCATCACTGTGAAAATTTCAACAGTCCAATATTTCTTAAGACATGCAGCTTTATTTTATATATTTATTTACTTAGTTGCAGTGTGTGTGTGTGTGTGTGTGTGTACATGTATTTGCAAGACTATAAGACACAGTATACTTGTGGAGGTCAGAGGAAAAGATTAGACTGAGGTCATCAGGCTTGGTGGCAAATGCTTTTTCACACTGAGCCATATCACCAGGTCCAACTTTATTTCTTTCAAGCATTATATAAGAACTGGTGTAAAGTGGGATTAAAATAAGCTAACATGTTGGTGCTTCAAGAAAACATGTAAAATAATCCCTGTTGTATATAATTTTAAAAGCATAAAATCCTTTTAACATAAAATAATTCAGGGCTTGACATAGAACCTTAAGGCATGCTGAAAGGATATTTCCTGAGCTCTGTTCTCATTCTGAATTATCCCTCCATAAAAGAGACAAGAAAAATAACTCTAAGGCTGTATTTACAATGATTATATATCATTTCCTAAGCATCATGTACCGTGAGCAGCAGCATGGAAACACCAAGGCTACACATGGCTGTGTTAGTGCTTCAGACGGACAAGGTTTAATGCTGCACACATTAAAGATGACTTTCCTTTGGCCTAGCTCTTCATTTTTAGAACTTCTGTTTGTTCTTACATCTGAGTTACTCAGGACTGAGCATATATGACAGAAAGATAGCTCAAACCTGACACTACCGTTCTCAAAAGCAGTGTTACAAATGGCTAAACACTCAAGTTGTTCAATATCCTTAGCTATCATGAAAATGCATATTAAAACTACTTGAAGATTCCATTTCATCATGGTCAGAATGATCATGATCAGCAACAAATGGCAAGTGTCATGGATGTGAGGAAAAGAGAATGCTTCTATACTGCTGATGTAAATAACTAGTGCAGCCACTTTGGAAATCAGTCTGGTGGTTTCTCAAAAAAATCCTGGAAGCCCATCTATGCTATGATCCAGCTGCACAACTCCTGTACATATACACAAATAAATTTATATCCTACTATCTAGAATCATGTATGTTCATGTTCACTGGTGGTCTATTCACAACAGGCAGGAAATGAAATTAATATAGACACCCATCAAGTGATGATAAAGAAAATGTGTTACATATCCACTGTGGAGTCTTACTCCACTGTAAAGAAAAATGAGACCATTGGATTTTCAGGTAGATGTATGGAAATGCAAAGTATTATACAGAGTGAGGTCATGCAAGCCCCAAAAGACAAATTTTGCATGTTCCCTCTTATATATGGGACCTGGATCCAATCTTGGGTGCATGTATAAGCCAGAAATCTAGGAATAGACTGTAGGGAGGCATGAACTAATGAAGGATAATAGTAGAATATAGGGTAAATGAAAATGGAGATGATGAATAGAGGGGTCAGAAAAGTTCAAACAAGCAGAAGAATGATGGTCTGGGAAAATGAAGGAGCAGGTGATTTGTTAAGCAAAGTGAATTATGCATAAAAAAGCTACATGGGAACCTATAGTCTTGCAAACCAAGTAATACATAAATCAAACTTAAGCTGACAAAGTAATCATCTTCTTGCTGGCTAGCTTTCAAAGTGCTGGAATGTGCTATAAAGATATTACTGAATGAGAAAAGACATTAATATCAATGATCCCATATGCTACATTATCAGCCTAGCAAGCAAGATGTGCCCTACTGGTGTAACAGTGGCAAAATTGTTGGTGGAGTAACCAAACTCTCTTGATTGGATTTGAAGCCTGATTTTCACAGGAGGTAATTGATGCCAAGCACTATAAAGATGGTCAAAACCCAAGGCTGGGGAATTTATAGGCCCAAGGAGAGAACCTATTGATGTTATTTTGCTAAATGTCCATGTCATTAAACTGCTTCTCAAATGTATAGGTCTTATAGTCGTAGATTTGTGTTGCTCTCACCCTTGTTCTGGATATCTTCTTATTGCAGTGGGTAATTAAAACAGAGACTCATAATTGTTCAATGTTCTAAGAATAAATAAAGATGAATGCTCAGCTGTAGATGGGATACTAATATCAACTCTTCCCAACCTCAACTCTCAGGGAACATGAGGAAGAGGAAGCAGGAAAAAAATCTTTAAGGGGCAGAAGATAGGGTGGAGTGTTGTGAAATGCCTTCCTCTTGATAGAATGTGGCTGTTGTACATGTGAACTCGCAATAGCTGTGGTTACCTACTCAGTATCTGCCCAAGATCAAGCCAGTTATAAATTCCAACATTGAGAGGATAGGGCCCTATCTGAGGAGCTATTGATGGGTGATGGCTGCTGGGGAATGAAAATCACTTTTCCGGCATGGGTGGCTACTGGTAGGCTTCCTGTGCTCCCTGGTGTAACCCCACAGTCATTAGCATATGGGTAGTACTTAGAATCAGTGAGTTATCAAAACAAAAATAAAGGCACATGAAATTGGGAAGGAAATGTGTTGGGGGGATGGGAAATGAGTTGGAGAGAGGGATTAGGTGTTGCTTGAGATATATCGCATACAAGTGTGAAAATTTCAAAGAACTAAAACAAAAGGTGAACGCACAAATTGACACGACTTAGAGTCAGATCTAGAGTCAAAGGTCATATGACCAAACGGGCTGACTCAGTTTCCTCAATTACTTTTCCAGAGTTGTGTATCAGATCATTTTCTTCCACACATGGTAAGTTTATTGAAAGCCAGAATTTTGATTGAGGGATTGATATAGATATGATAGGATGAAAGGGTAGATTATTAAATCTACTTTTAAAGAGCAACTTGTTTAAAATGTTTTACATTGCTATGGATTTTAGTTTATTGATACAAGTTTAAACTTAATTTTGTTATACTGTATATATATTTCTATTCTCGTTTGAGGTATTATGTTTATGTAACTCATTTAGATTGTAATGGATAATTAAAAAAATACAGATTAATAATTAGTCTTCTATGATAGTCAAACTTATAGTCATGTTGTTTTCTAGGTATACATAGATATAATTCATTTAGGTAGGTAATCTTCAAACACTTCAAAGACCTACAAAATATGGCATTTGATGTTTTAAAAATTTAGACTTTCTGGACAGTGAGACATGTCTGCTCCTGGCAGGACTGATTTACTTCAGAGAGGAGGATGGGCATTGAAGACACTCTGTATGGAGTTTATCTTCTTCTTGGCAAAAATAGCCATTTGGGCAAGAAACTGTTCTTGCCTGGATTGCTTGATTGACTGGACATGCAGGACCCATATGAAGGTGACCACTGAACTTTGCTTGGCAAAATGGTCCTTCAGGTTCCTGCTTTGCAGAGGAAACTGCCAGACATTCTACAGGACACAAAAAAAGTGACTTAGAGACTCTAGGCCTGTGGACTGAAGACAGATGCCCCAACTTTACAAAGGAACTTTGGATAACTGTCCAGGCTGCCAGCTGTCTCTGTCTACTCTCACAAGACTCCCGAAAGTTGCTTGAGTCCTTCTCCCATTTCTCAGGTAATATTATATCCTTCTGAGGTCTTTGATGCAGTTGAAGACTAGATACTTATAATTTTCCTTAGTTATGATAAAAGATAAGTTAGATATAAAACCTTAGACTCACAAATATAGGATAGATAGGATATCTTCTTTAATTTTGTCAAACACAAATAGACTAGATATTATAAATAGACTAGATATTGTAACTGTAATTCTTGCTTGATAATTGTTTTGTTATCTGTAATTTTACTATGTAAAAGTTAAAACCTTCCTTTTTGAAAAAAAAGAAAAGGGGAAGTGCTGTGGATATCGCTCTGTATAAATAAAATGCTGGTTGGCCAGTAGCCAGGCAGGAAGTATAGGCGGGACAAGCAGAGAAGAGAATTCTGGGAACAGGAAGGCTGAGTCAGGAGATGCTACCAGCCACCACCATGAGTACCAACATGTAAGATAATGGTAAGCCATGAGCCATGTGGCAAGGTATAGATTTATAGAAATGGGTTAATTTAAGATGTAAGAACTAGATAGCTAGAAACCTAAGCCATTAGGCCAAATAGTTAAAATAATAAGTGTCTTTGTGTTTATTTTATAAGTGGGCTGCAGGACTGCTGGGACTTGGTGGGAACCGGAGAGAAAACTCCAGCTACAAGGGACCATTCAGCTAATTTGAGTCTCTGGATAAGCTCTCTGATAGGCAGTTACCAAATTAGCCAGTACCAGATTGGTACTGGGCTACTCCCAAACAAGACTTTCAGCTTTATGAACCACTCTTTGTCAAAGCTCAGGTCTATTATCTGGATCTTCATCTCCTCACTAAATTCATACATTGAAACCCAACTCCCATAACAATAGTATTAACAGATGGGGTTTGAGGCAGGTGATTCAGTCATGAGCTGTCATGAATGGGATTCTTGCCTTTATAAAGAGGACTCAGAAAGATCCCTACCTCTTCTACCATGACAAATGGAAACGAGCTGTCTATGGAACCAGGATGTAGACCTTGAGTAGACACAGAATGTGTAGGTGTCCTGTTCTGGGATTTCCCAACCTCTGCGACCACAAGAAGTAAATTCTGTTATTAATTAGCTTCCCGGGTTGTGGTAATATATAAAATGGCCTGAATAGAATATGCCGTTTGTACTCCAAAGATAGAAACCTCTAAGAACACCAGGTCCTTTCTTCTTGATGGTCCCTGGACTCTAGTTTCTGGCAGAGCTCTGTTTCTGACCATTGCAGTAACACCTTTGAGACAGGCAGGTACTGTGAGGAAAGTGGCACAAAAAGCCAGCTTCACTTGACCCTTTCTCCTCGATGGAGCCCCTGATTCTCCAAGCCTTCATGGCTTTTTAATCTTTTATTTGGGTAGGGGCATGGAGGGCTTGGGTTCTTTCTTCACTGTATGTAGATTTTCTAGGCAGTTTCCTGCAGAGAGAGAACTGGTCTATAAAAAAAAAAAAACAAAACTAGTCCTTTTCTGTAATTTGAATATCCTCTTTGATCCTGTGTCACTCAGATCTTTAGAACCCTCTATTTTTATTTGTAACTTCACAAACCATAGCACCTAAAATTCAGGTCACTGTGATGGCTCAGCAGGTAGGGACGCTTGACACCCACCTTGATGACTTGAACCAGCACAATAGAAGAAACTACTGCAACTTGTCCTCTGTCCTCCATGCATGCACCAGCACCAGCTCACACGTGCCCAAACAAATACATCCACACACGAAACAAGTAAATGTAAATATATATGTGTATATCTATGTACGTGTATAAACATATATGCATATGTGTTTGTGTGTATCACCTAAATAAGCGGTTTTGTCTGCTTTTAAATATAAGGTGTTTATCTTCTCTATACTGATGATAATAAATTTGAAATTAAGAATCAAAATCACAGGCTTCTTACCCATCTCATCTGTTGCCTGAAATGTTAAATGCCACCACACTAATATTGCTGCCTCAAAACACAGAAGGAGGGAAATAGCCACTGGAAATATTTATTTTTGTTTTCCAACCAGCAAACCCTTCCACACTTTGTTCTAGCTCCAGTCTCAGAAATGCACATCATGAAAATACCTGAATGAAGACACATGTGCTATCTAATCCCTTGCTGTGCCCCTACAATACTAATTTTTTTCTGATATTATTTACCACAGAAGTAATGTTACTTATAGAGAACATGTAAATGTGTGTACATGTATGTGTTCCAATCCTTTACAGTAAAAGCAAAAAAAAAAAAAAATCTGTGTCAATGAACATAAATTTGGTTTCCACCAGGCCTTGAGTTCTCAGCCAGTGAAAACTGACTAGAATCCCAGCCAAATTATAAATGCCTCATATAAGACTGCTGTCTCCTCCATGACCTCCACATGAGGTCATCGTGCAACAGGGTTGTTTACTCAGCTGGGGCTTCTTTTTCTGCCATTTACTTTGTGTCTGGAGAACAACGCTGACACCATTAGACATCAAAAGTATTCAAGTGGTAATGTTGGATCTATTTCAAAGAGAAACAGAAAATGCATTAAGCTGGATGTTAGGAGGCAAGATTTATCATTTCCTTCTGGGAAATGATAAGAACCTTGGAAAGTAAATACCAACAGATGATCTGGGATCTGCGGTCATCCTCTGACAAATGAGGAGCATCATAAAAATCACTGTAGCTGGGATGATTGGCCAAATCTGTTACAGACAGTGCTGGAAGAAACAAGTGAGGAAGACAGGTAACGGTTTGGGAGGATGTGAGAAGAAAGGGATAACAGTTGCCAAGCACAGAAGCAGAAATACATCTCCACAGAGACGGCTTCTCCACTTCTTCAGCTGTCCAGGGCATCAATTCCATTTGTGATTCCATTTTGATTTATGCATTCACACATCACAAATCCTCAAAAGGACCGTGAAAGGTTCTATTTCAGAAAGAGAAGACTTAAATGACAGCAGTAATCTCTAACGATGAAAACTATCAGGTAAATGTGCATTAGCAGCTTTCATCAGTGTATGTTTTAAGTAATACAATTTTCAGAAAAACTACAGTATAATCTCATGCTTTTTAAAAAACCTGTTATACGGTGATAAATGTACATGTATGTATACTTATGACAAGAAGGCCTTCTAGAAGGACATATCCTCTTATAGGGTTATGTTGTATTATCTTCGTGTTACTCTGCCCGGTCCTAAAAAGAAATAGGAGGCAATTATGACCTGAGGATGAAGCCCCCATGAATGGAGTCAACCCCTTAGAGACTTCAAAGAGCTCTCTCATTCCCTGTCTTCTATGGGAGACTAAAATAAGAAAACAGTGTTCTGAATCCTGGAAGGTTCAAACATGTCAGCATCCCATTATCCCAGTGGAAGGCGCAGTACATGAGCCTTCAGAACTGCGAGAAGGAAATGGTTGTTGTTTAAGCTTCCTAATTTATGGTGCTTTGTTATAGCAGCCCAAAGTGGTGAAGACACATGTTACACTTTACTAGTGATTATGTCAGAGAAGACAGTAGACAAAGAATAATCAGACTAAATTTTTAGTTTGTATGCATAGTTTATTCAGTATGTTTGTATTTAAATATAGAATTGGACAGCATAAAAAGTTACACTATTTTGACTGATGTGTGTCTTATGAAGCATCAAATATTAATTCAGGTTTGACTTTACTAATCATCTGTCATAATCTTCAAGATTCAAAAGAAATAAATAACAATTATTGTACCATTTTATTTGTTACCAAAAGATTGACAATATACTGAAAGTGTCTAATTTATATTGAATATCAAGGATGTATTGTTGTAACTTGATGACATGGACTTAGCTACTTTTATCTGAAATCTATTCTCCTGGTTCAGTTTTTGAAGAACAAGAGAAATTTCACTAGAAGGAAGGAAGTGAGATAGGGAGGAAGGGAGGGAGGGGGGAGGAAAGAAATGCCCAGGAGAATGAGGCTCTATTAAAGAGAATGCTTGATTATTTTTAAAATGTACATTTTTATATTAGAAAACTACTTAGAAACAGTATTAATACAGTGTCAAGAATTTTATAGAAATATCCAATGCAATATTAGCTAATGAAGAACATTTGTATGCTCATTTTATTCTTATTTATTTCTTATATTAACTCTAACAATAATAAAATTACTTCCTATTCCTTCAAACATGACATGCAATAATAAATATTTTCTCTCTCTCTCTCTCTCTCTCTCTCTTTCTCTCTCTCTCTCTCTCTCTCTCTCTCTCTCTCTGACATAGGAAAATGCCATTTTTCTGAAATAACAAAAGAAGACAGAGTCTATGTTGTAGCTAGAGTTTTCCTGCCTGGCCCACGGTCAGGATAAATCTCTCTCACCTGCCAGTCCCACAGCCGCTCAGACCCAACTAAGTAAACACAGAGACTTATATTGCTTACAAACTGTATGGCCGTGGCAGGCTTCTTGCTAACTGTCCTTATATCTTATATCAATCCATTTCTACAAATCTATACCTTGCCACATGGCTCGTGGCTTACCAGCATCTTTACAAGCTGCTTGTCCTGGTGGCGGCTGGCAGGCAGTGACTCCCTCTGCCTTCCTGTTCTTTTAATTCTCTCTGTTAGTCCCGCCTACACTTCCTGCCTAGCCACAGGCCAATCAGTATTTTATTAGCAACACATTTGCCATACAGAACATCCCACAGCACTATGTGTTTTCTAAAACACAGGATAAGAACACTGGCAACACTCAATCATCCAACAGCGAGAAAATTATGTCACAATGGCCATTATTACAAATATTATTTCAAAGGATAGTTTGGTTATATTAAGTCATAATGAACTAATCATAACATGAGACATTGTTCTCAATACAAATATATATAGAGAAAAATACTTTTAGACGTATTTTAAATATCTCCTAATGTATTAAAAGCTATTCTCCCAGACTTGATACTAGACTTTCAACTAAAAATATCCAGACCTTGGACTTCTCTCATTTCCATCATTCAATCCTTTATCCCCACTAATGTAGTTATTTAGTGGTTAAAAGGCTTAAGTAGGAGATTAAAGTTGACAGACAAGATTCTTCAAACATTGGATTTAAAATTATATTTATTTATTTTTATTTGCATGCATTTTAACAGAAGGCTTCAGGTTTTTACTTAACTAAACTGAATTCTGCCTCTCAGTGTTGTTTTGGATAAGGTGCTTAGTCTTTGGTCCTCAGTTTCTCACATGTGAAGTGGACATGTTGACATTATCTACCTCACAGGGCAGTTACGTAGATTCAATTAGTTGGCATATCTGGAGTTTCAAGTGATACCTGTCATAAGAAGCACACAATTTTCATAAAGACATAAAGGAACCAATTTCATAAATTTCCTCCATTTATCAACATATCCACTGTAAAATATTAGCTGGATTTGTCTGATATCTCTCTCTTAACCAGAGAAAAAGTGTCAATCCACGGATTCCTCAATTACAGTCTGAAATAGCCAAGTGAACAGATTCTTTAGCTACATCCATTCGCCAGGTGACATGGATCTCCAAAAACAGCATAATCTGAAATGGAAAATTCAAATTCACAGGATAGAAATTGCCATGCAGTTTCTACAAAACCATCTTTAATGCCTTCAAACTCCATATTCTGAAATAAGTTTTAAAGGGGTGTTTTCACAGTGTTACTTGTGTGTCTCATTTCAAGTCACTGAGACACATTGTATCGAACAGAGAGAAGCCAGCTGTGTGTCCACATGACAGGTGAGATTCTGACCTGGGCTCCCTTAGACCATCTTCCCACAGAATTTGACTTTTTCCTTTTGAGTTTCTATGCAAAACCAACTGTAACTTCTTAGGTAATTGTTCTTCCAATCCCCATTACCGTCTGTGTTCTAAAAGAAACAGAATGTGCATAGACATGAACTTCTTATTGAAATTGCTTATTGAAAAACAAAAGCATAAAATAGATAAGTTTTGTGATATTTTAAGGTACCACTGATTCTTGTGGTGAAATTTTTTTGGAAGATGTGTTTTACTGAAAGTACTATGTATAATAACCATCTAGTCACAGAATAAGATGAAACGCAGAATTCTTTCCAATCCATAAAATCATCTCTATAGCAATTCTTCAGATGGCTGGTTGGAATAACTGGATACACATGAAGTGAAGGCTATTATAAATGGCATTGATAAAACATGTAACTTACTGACACAAAAAATGTGAAGGCTGAGACTACACACCTGAGCTGCTTTATGTGTGGAGAAAAGAGAAAGTGAACAGAAATCATTTATATTAGGAGTACCATGGATTTTTTTAAAAGGTACATATGCTTAAGGATCTTAATTTTTTTTTAAATTACTAAAAAATAGGTTTGTAGGTAAATACAATAAATGACAAAAGAAAAATATGGGAAAATAGAAGAGCAATTTATGCATCATTAACTGATTCAGCTTCTTTGGGTCACAGAACACTCTAAAGCTACATTATTAAAAATTAATGGCAAATATTAAAACCATAGGAAAGTGATTTCTGAAAAGCTTAGAGTTTTTCATCATAGTATTATTCTATCAAAATATTATTTTAAATCAAGCAATTTGAATTATAAAATTATTAAGTTACTATCATTAAAAATGTGGGGGGCTGGAGAGATAGCTCAGTGGTTAAGAGCACCAGCTGCTCTTTCAGAGGTCCTGAGTTCAATTCCCAGCAACCACATGATGGCTCACAACCATCTATAATAGGATATGATGCCCTCTTCTGGCATGCAGAATACTCATACATAAAATATAGATAAAATTTTAAAAAATGGGCTGCCCTAGTTGCTGGCCAGCAGGGAAGATTCCTGCAGGCAGGCTTCCCTACCAATACCTCTCATCTGACCCTGCAATCTATAAGACCCACTCCCTACCCCAAACCCACCCATCCCCCTGCAACCTCAGCAGCTTCCTGAGACACAGAATCTGCCGACTCTCATTGGACCAAGAGCAGTTCCCTCAAGCATAGACACCTCTTGCACCTATTGGAGGAAGAGATGGGTAGATGTCAGTGCAAAAGTACATACAACAACATAAAAAGTAATATGGCACCACCAGAACCTAGTGGTTCTACAACAGCAAGACCTGAACATCACAATGTAGAAGAAGCAGAAGAAAGTGACCTTAAAAATAACTTTATGACAATAATAGAGGTATTTAAAGAGGAAATGAAAAATTCTCTTAAAGAAATTGAGGGAAAGACAAAGAAAAAATTGGAAGAAATCAATAAAATTTCTTAAAGAAAGCCAAGAAAACCAAGAAAAAGCAATTAAACAGGTGAAGGAAACAGTTCAAGGCCTGAAAATTAAAATAGAAACAATGAAGAAGACACAAACTGAGGAATGCTGAAAATAGAAAATCTGAGTAAATGAACAGGGAACACAGATGCAAGCATAACTGTGGTGATATTTTATTTGTGCTCTAATAAATAAAGCTTGCATGGAGATCAGAGGAAAAAGCCAGCCACTATAATAAACATAGAGGTCAGGCAGTGGTAGCACACACCTTTAATCCTAGCATTTGGGAGGCAGAGATTCATCCGGATCTCTGTGAGTTTAAGGTCACACTGGGAACAGAGCCAGGAATGGTGGCACATGCCTTTAATTCCCAGCACTAGTTAATCATAGAGGTCTGGATGTCTGTACAGACAGACAGGACGTGATAGAGCTGAGCAGAAAGAGGAAGTAAGAGGGCAGGGACAGAAAGGCATATAGGCGTGGGTATACAGGAAGTAGCTCTCTCTGGAGACTGAGGAGTTGGTAAGGTGAGGTTGGCTGTGGTTTGTCCTATTCCTCTGATCTTTCAGTTCCCATCCCAGTATCTGGATCTGGGGATTTTTTGATTAATAAGACCATTTAGCAATTCATCTTACACATAACTAACAGAATACAAGAGATGGAAGAGATAATCTCTGGCATGGGGGATACAATAGAGGAAATGGATTCATCAGTCAAAGAAAACACTAAAGACAAACGAGTCATAAAACAAAATGTCCAGGAAATCTGGGACGTCATGAAAAGGCCAAACCTAAAAATAATAGGGGTAGAAGAAGGAGAAGAATACTAACTCAAAGGCACAGAAAATATATTTAACAAAATCATAGAAGAAACCTTTCCCAACCTAAAGAAGGAAATACCTATGAAGACACAAGATGCTTATAGAACACCAAATAGAGTAGATCCCCCCAAAAAGTCCCCTTGCCACATAATAATTAAACCACTAAACATATAGAACAAAGAAAGAATATTAAGAGCAGCAAAGGAAAAAGGCCAAGTGACTTATAAAGGCAGACCCATCAGAGTTAACACCTGACTTCTCAATGGAAATTCTGAAAGCCAGGAGATCCTGGACAGACATAATGAAGACATTAAGAAACCATGGATTCCAGCCCAGACTATTATACCCAGAAAAACTTTCAATCACCATAGACAGAGTTCACAAGACATTCCAAGGCAAAAACCCGATTTAAATAATACCTAGCCACAAATCCAGCCCTACAGAAAGCAATAGAAGGAAAACTCCAACCTAAAGAAGTTAGATGCACCCATGAAAACACAGGCAATAGATAAACCCCAGCAGCAAATTCCAAAGAAAGGAAATACACACACATACTATCACCAAAAGATAACAGGAACATTATTATCCCTTAATATCAATGGACTCAATTCACTTATTAAAAAAACACAGGCTAACAGAATGGATATGAAAACAGGATCCATCCATCTGCTGCATACAAGAAACACATCTCAACTTCAAAGACAGACATTACCTCACTCCCTAGGGCTTCTCACCCCAATGACATTGGCTGAACAGATCAAATTCCCACATTTAACTATGTAAAGATATGTTGCTGTTTTACCTTGCTTGCCTAAAGCACATGATTGGTCTAATGAAAATCTAAATTGGCCAATAGCAAGGGGAAAGGTATAGGTAGAACTTCTGGGCAGGGAGAGTATGTATAAGGAGGAATTTAGGTTCAGGAAAGAAAGAAAAGAGACACCAGACAGACAGACAGGGAGGAAGCAGGAAAATAGGGCATACAGAATGAAAGAAAGGTAAAAAGCCCTGAGGAAAAATGTATATTAATAGCAACAGGTTTAATTAAGTTAAAAGAGTTAGTGGAACAACTCTACACTAAGGCCAAGCATTCATAATTAATAATAAGTCTCTGTGTCTTTATTTGGGAGCTTGTTGGCAGACCAAAGATAATTTCAAGTATAGTTGGTGCCCAGCATGGGGCCCAAATTTCCATATAGGGCCTGAGAAATCAAAAAAAAAAAAAAAAAA
>CABHPQ010050117.1:4814-33499 GCA_902168405.1 Peromyscus aztecus
CTCTCTCTCTCTTTCTTTTCTTCTCTTCAGCTTTCTTAAGCCCTATGTGGAAATTTGCCCCATGTTGGGCTCCAAAATATTGTTGGTTATTGTTTCTCTTTTGGGGACCCGCCACCCAGCTCTCAAATAAATCGCACACAGAGGCTTATTCTTAATTATAAATGTCCAGCCTTAACTTGGCTTGTTTCTTGCCAGCTTTTCTTAACTTTAAATTAACCCATCTACCTTTTGCCTCTGAGCTTTTTCCTTTTCTTATTTCTGTATTTCTTACTTTCACTCTTACTCCTTGGCTGACTGGGTAGCTGGGTGACTGGGTGGCTAGCCCCTAGCATCCTTCTCTCCTTGTTCTCTTGCTCTTTCTTCTTTTTTCTTGCTCCCCCGAAATTTCTCCTTCTATTTATTCTCTCTGCCTGTCAGCCCTGCCTATACTTTTTCCTGCCTTGCTATTGGCTCTTCAGCTCTTTATTAGACCATCAGGTATTGTAGACAGGCAAAGTAATACAGCTTCACAAAGTTAAACAAATGCAACATAAAAGAATGCAACACATCTTTGCATCATTAAACAAATGTTCCATAGCACAAACAAATGTAACACATCTTAAAATATTCTACAACAGAACATGCTACTCTTTTTTTAAAAACTTTTTTCATTAATTTTTACTCTTATTCTGATAAATAGGCACACTCTTAAAAAGGCTCCCAATAACACTCATAGACAATTCATCTCTCAATACTCATTAAAGAACCTTCTATTTGCAGTAAATGGTCATTAATAGGTGAACCCCAAACTGGTATAGGTATAAAGAATAACAAATCATGAAATGCTCAGCCCTAAATAGATCATCTATATTACACTCCCTACTCCCAAGGTTTTGATATCATTGTGGAAGAGGAGAAGGAAGGAATATAGGATATAGCCATGGTGTATGACTATAAAGAAAAAGTAACGTTAAAACAGAGCTGAGCTTCTACACCTGTAAATTCATTGTAGTTATGACATTATGCACAAGATCTGTGCAAGCACAAACCTGATCAAATTCCAGCCTGTAGAAAGGATGTGGGCATGAAGTAACAACCCTGGTGCCTGCTGGAAAAGAGAAAATCAGTTTCCACTAAGAGTGTAGGCACTAGTCTTTAAGCTGTTTGGTAAGGGAAGGCCACATATCCAAAAATAAATGGGCAGCACAAATTGGACTTAATAGTTAAAAAAAGGAAGAACATAAAATGGAATTGTCGTGCTAGAAACCTCATCAAATGACTGAGGGAACCATATGCAGTGATCCTTGGCCAGACCCCAGATGGAGCTCCAGGAGTCCAATTGGTGAGAAAGAGGAGGGTTTGTATGAGGGAGAATTGTTGAGACCAAGATTGGAAAAAGCACAGGGACAATTAGCCAAACAAATGGAAACACATGAACTATGAACCAATAGCTGAGGAGCCCCCAACTGGATCAGGCCCTCTGGATAAGTGAGACAGTTGATTAGCTTGAACTGATTGGGAAGCATCCAGGCAGTGGGACCGGGACCTGTCCTCAGTGCATGTGTTGGCTGTTTGGAACCTGGGGTTTATACAGGGACACTTGGCTCAGCCTGGAAGGAGGGGACTGGACCTGCCTGGACTGAATCTACCAGGTTGAACTCAATCCCCAGGGGAGTATTTGCCCTGGATGAGATGGGAATGGGGGTGTCCTGGGGGGAAGGCGTGGGTGGGGCAGGAGGGGGAGAACAAGGGAATCCGTGGCTGATATGTAAAATTAAATTATAAAATTAAAAAAAAACAGTGGAAAAAAGTTTCCCTTGAAATGTTTGAACAAGTATTGAAATTTTACTTCATGAACAAGATTTCAAGACTTTTTCTCTGCCATTTATATATAGAGATATACGAATCCTGGCTGAGTTCTTATGATCAGGCTCCTTTAGTTGTTTGTTGGGGGATACGCTTGGAAATCTGAATCATCTTTACATTATTGCAATTTACTCAAACATATTGAGGTGTAATGATGAGAATATGTATTTACCTCTGACATAATTGTTTTGTGATATTTTGTTTGTGTTCTGACAAATAAAGCTTGCTTGAAGTCAGAGGGTTCAACTAGCCTCTCATTAACTATAGAGGTCTGGAGGTATGTACAGAGATGAAACAGGAAGTGATAAGGTGGGGCAGAGACAGGATCTCAGCCCTTTTGGACTGGAGGAATGGAACAGGCAGGAAGAGACTGTAGCTACTCTCCCACTTCTCTGATATTTCAGGCTTTTACCATCATATCTGACTCTTGGTTTTTATTGACAAGATTAACTAGATTTATGTATCATCTGGTGTCCAACTTTTGGGGCATGAATTCATGATAAGTTGCTTGCCAGTGACTTTGTAGGAACTGGCACACACCAGAGCTGCATGTGGGAACTGAACTCAGAGGAGTCACCTCGCCACTTCTCCAAGTCCTCTGAGTTAGTGTGGAATTTTCCTGTTGCAGCCTTTCTATAGCAATCTCCACAAGCTCCAAACTCCACAGGCACCTGTACTCCAAATGCTGCAAAAATTATCCTCTCACCACCAGCCATCTCTGCCTTCAGGTAGCTGTGCTTTCACTTGCCATGGGTCACTGAACCACTCCACCAATGTACAAATATTCAAATGAGAAAATATTTTTTCTAAAATCTTCTGGAAATCCAGCATCTTGGCAATAAGAGTCTACTACATGTCCTCAAAATGGAGATACCTACACTTTCCAGGTCTCACTGTGACTTTATACACCATACTTCCCAGCACAAGTTATCATAACTTCCCTTGGGAACTATGAACAGGCTCAACAGTTTGTATCATTCTTTATAAGCAGTGGCAATGTTAGATCTTTGTATATATCTTTTTTGTGATAGACAGCTAGATGTCAGAGAGAAATATGATAGTTTCAAGAGATGGTATGAGTGGTTTCTTATAAATTTGATATGTCCTTTCTTCCCTTCATTTTAGAGTAATAGTGTTTCTTATTCCCATGGGTAGTCTAGACCTCTCACTAGAGACAATATCATTACACTTCTCTTGGCCTGTTGACTCAGTATCAGGAAGATACTAAAGGGTATTGCTGGCACTTAACAGAATCTATGTTGTAGAAATATTTTTGCTCTAGTACTAGGACCTTTGAATGAGTGGAATTTACAGTATTAAGAAATGTGTCTTTCTATGTATGTGTTAATCTTTTATATTTAATATAGTAAGCAGCTTATAGAAAAAGCAAAATTTGGATTTTTAAAATATATAGTGAATCATTATTTTATACTGACATAATTACACAATATAATATATATGTATATATGCATATATATATATAATCTGAAGTTATACCACTTGAGATGATAATACTCCCCTATAAGACCCAGAGAGCATCTAATAAAAACCATGGAAACAAACATGAGAAACCTCCTTTTGAGTAGTTTGTCATAGGAGTCCAAGAGACACCCCAAACAATATAGCCATTTCTGTTTCCCTTGGTAGCCTCCCATAAGTTGAAGCTAAGACCACATTGTTGAATACACTAGTCTCTTTAAATACAGAACTCAGAAAATTCCAGATGTATCTCACCTGAAAGCCTCTTCCCTGTGGACTAACTTTCATAGTACCAGAAGGTGCTATGCAAGCTGCAAGAAAGAAACACATAGTCCTACCCTGCTGTGATATCTAAGAACCACAAAAACAACCAGAACAGAAAGATAGCCCTAAGTGTACAACAGTAGAACTTATGGTGGCAACCAATAGATGTTTAATTGGAATCAAGGCCCCTTCACAGGAAGACACTGTAAATCTAGTCAACAGTCAATGGTTGTTGAGGTCATGGATCTTAGAGGAGAATCTACTACTGACACTTTCCTAAACCAGTATAATTCCTAGTTGTAGTGTTAATATTTTATCCTTATATCCACAGATAAATGTATATCTAATCCCTCATCAAAGAAGCTTTTTTTTGCAGGAAGAGAAATTGCAGATAGTGAAAACTAGTCAAAATGTAGAGAAGAACTGATGATGGAATGCCTGGCTACAACTGATACATATACAACACAATTCCTGTGCTCAAGACTCAGAGAACATTATAGAAGAGGGGCAAGAATGACTGTAAAGACCAAAAGATTGAGAAGTCTGCTATGAGATTATACCTTCTTATTATGACAGGGAAGTAGCACCCAAGAAATCTCAGCAACAAGGCTGCCAAAACAAGACCACTGACAGTTGACATTACAACTAGATGAGGGAAATATCATGGAACCATATGAGTAGATGAAGAGTTATAAGGAATTAGCAACTACTGAGAAAAGGACAATTAGTAGTCTTCCCAAGGGATGAGAATCTTAGCCAGTTAGCTAATATTGAATGGCCAGTCCTAAAGTAACATAAATGTAGGCAACCGTAAAGGGATTCATCAGGTTATAGTTTTGTGCTTACTTTTATGTGTATATGTAACTATAATTAAAGAAGAGGAGGCAATAAATCTGGGGGAAAATGGAGAAGGGAGGAGATTGAAAGAGTGTAAGGGAAGAGATGAAGTTCAAAAATTATATAAATAAACTTTAATAAATAAAATAAAAAATATATGATTTACTATCTGATTATATGGAACTGAATCTTCAGCTCCTATGTATTTTCACTTTTTAATTTGTTCTTTGAACATCTCATATGTTTTATATAATGTACTTTGTTCTATTCCTACTGCTGTAATGAATTACCATAGAGTGAGTACTTTGGAAATAAATACAATTTATTTCTTATATTTGTCAATGTTGGAGTCTGAGATCATAACATGACAGTAGACTGGGTATCTAGAGAGAGTTTTGTGTCTGCATCTTCTAAATGTGATGAACATAACATCCTCGCATGACAGAAGGTGAGGACAAAATGTCCTGGTCATTTCCCTTGATCTCTTTTTTGAGGTCTCTAATCTCTTCCTAAAGGAAATATCATAATATTGTAATATTAGGGTCACAATTCTAACATGAGATTTGGAAAGAATGTGAACATCAAAATAATATTAATATAGAAACTTGTGATACTAGCCATGGGAGACTCAGTATCATAGAATGGAAGATGATTCAAAGCATGTGGAGTCTTCTAGTGAACCTTGCCCAAATGATATTATTCCTCACTGGTACTGTATTTGAGTCTTCAGAAGGCTATTCCATCTTCTTTCTACAAGGCACCTGTTTATGGATTATGATGTTGTAAGACGAGTGAATTTCTATGAGTACAATCCCATTTCCATCCTTTATCTATGAAGTAAATCCTTTTGTCATAAGAGTTATTTTGTAAATCCACAGAAGGTAGTTCTGGAAGAAATACCCTGTTTGGAAAAATGAGTTATATATTAAGAATAAATGTGTATTCTACTAATGAAAGAGTATAGCTCTTTCTATGACAAAAGTAATCCAATACAGTAAATGGATCACCAGACAGCTGGCTGATCAGTGTACAGGATGATTCCATATTGGTGTTTTAGTGTTGGTTTCTATTTGAACACTTGGAGTTTGACAATAAGATGCATCAACCTCTGTAAATGATTGTCATTGTTACTAGGTCCATACATAACCTTTAATCCTCTACTATGGCCTCTTTTTTCATGAGGCTATTAGGTAATGAAAACAATGACTCTAAAAGAAGCTGACTATTTTTTACAAAAGCATTCAAGCAACATCTGTTTGACCATTGAACTACTCTTTCAAATGAAATTATCCTTTGAAACATATCTGTCATAGAAATATCTTCCTATTTTAGAGCATACAGAGAGATCTATTGATATACCTCTTCCACAAAGTTCTTTGTCACAATTTTTGAGCAGTTTTCCTTCCAAGTCCAAGTCCATGGAAACCACTTTCTACAGCCAGTGAACTACATAAGTAAGTTCAATCTTGCCATTCTTTCTAAGAAAAATAAACATATATGCCACTCATGGGTCGATAAGAAAGATTTTCTGCATCACTATGTTTCAAAGATATCCTAGGAAGGCACTACAGTACTTAGGCTATACACCATAGTTGGCAATTACATATAATATACAGACATCTGTAATCAATGCTATGTTAAAGAATTTTAGAAAGTTCCTCATGTGGCTATATGTGGTGATATTTTATTTGTGTTTTTATAAGTAAAGCTTGCCTAGACAACAGAGGAAAAAGCCAGCCACAACAGAGAAGTCATGCAATGTTCGAAACACAAGCTTTTAATCCTATCACTTGGCAGGCAACATCTCTGTGTGTTCAAGGCCACACTGGAAACAGAGCCAGGTGTAGTGGTACATACCTTAAATTCCAAAACTCTTTAACCATGGAAGTCTGGAGGTCTATACAGACAGACAGGAAGTGACTGAGCTGTGTAAAAAGAGGAAGTGATATAGCTGAATGGAAACAGCAAATGAGATGACAGAACAGCAAGGCATATAGACTTGGGTAGACAGGAAGTAACTTGCATTTGGAAATGCAGAGTTGGTGAGGTAAGGTTGGCTGGTTTTCCCTATTTCCCTGATCTCTCTAAGGTTTTCACCCCTATATTTGGGTCTGTGGTTTTTATTTAATAAGACCATTTAGAAATTTGTCTACAGTTGGCACCCAATGTAGGGCACCAAATCTTGTTAGAAATTTTCTCTGGTCTCTCCAAGCCCCTGCAGTCCTGCAGCCCACTTATAAAATAATCACTTAGACTCTCATATTAATTATAACTGCTTGGCCATTATCTCAGGCTTCTTTCTGACTAGCTCTTACACTTAAATAAACCCATAATTCTTATTTATGTTTAGCTTGGTACCCTTTCTCAATTCTGCCATGTCATCTTGCTGCCTCTGTGTTTGGCTGGTGAAACCTAAGTCAGCCTTTCCTCTTCCCAGAATTCTCCTCATCTGCTTACCCCACCTATACTTCCTGTCTGGCTAATGGCCAATCGGCATTTTATTTATCAACTAATCAGAGCAACACATATCCATAGCATACCGAAAGATATCCCACATCAGCTTTAGGCACAGATGGAAGGGAACAACATAGTGTCACAGGAATGGAGAGTATGAACGTTTGTGTCTCTATTTTATGTAAATCTAAGAATAAATAAAGTATTTGTCTTCCATTTGATGATGGAGTCTTGAAATGCTTTCATAACTTTGTGACTCTGTGGGTCAGATAGCTTTTATTTTATAAAAAATAACTTCATTTAAAAACTAAGTAATTTGCAGAAGTATGAACCTGTACTTACATGCTACCAAAATTCATAACAAATCAATATCAGTGGTGACATTTTATTTGTGCTGAAATGTGGTGATATTTTATTTGTATGTTAATAAATAAGTTTGACTGGTGATCAGAGGAAACAGCAAGCCATTAACACAAAAGTTAAGCAGTTACTCATTGGACCAAGAGATGAGTGACTCTGCTTATGCTCAGAGAGTCCTGCATTTTAGACGCATCCTTGGGACACAGCCTGTGTCTGGGAACCCCCGTTCAATGCTGTCCCAGTTGCCGGGCAGCAGGCAGGGTACCTTGAGAAGCCCCACCTTACCAAGACCTCCCACCAAACCCTGCAATCTACACACCCTGTCCCCATACCCATCCACCTGAGAATTCAGCCACTTCCTGAGGCATGGAAACCAAACCACCAGCTCACATTGGACCAAGAGGTGAGTGACTCTGCTCATACCCAGAGAGTCCTGCCCCTTGGGCCCATTGCCTGGGGCACAGTCCTTTTCTGGGAGCCCCCACCCAACTGTGTCCCAGTTGCCAGCCAGCAGGCAGGGCACCTGGGGAATGACCCCCCCAACAAGAATTCCCACTTGACCCTGAAATCTACACACCCTGTCCCCATACCCATCCTCCTGAGGACCCAGCCACTTCCTGAGGCATGGAAACCAAACCACCAGCTCCCATTGGACCAAGAAACCAAGAGTGGCTTTCTAAGACATAGAATCTGCCACCTCTCATTGGACCAAGAGAGTCTTCCTGAAACACAGAATCTGGACCAAGAGCCCTGATAAGACCAAGAGTGGCTCCATGAGTCACAGAATCAACAAGCTTGGGTTGACACAAGAGTAGCTCCCTGAGACACAGAATTTGCCTGTTCTAATTAGACCAAGAACTAAGATTGGACCCAGAGGGGTCCCCTGAGACACAGACAAAACATACGTAGAGTGGACCAATAGCAACTTGCTCAGACACAGGCACCTCTTATAACATATTAGAGGAGGAGATAGGCAGATGTTAAGGCAAAATTACATACAACAATATAAAGAGCAATACAGCATCACCAGAACCTAGGTCTTCTCCAACAGCAAGACATGAACATCACAATGTAGAAGAAACAGAAAAAAGTGACCTTAAGAATAGCATCATGAAGATGCTAGAAGCCTTTCAAGAAAAAATGAAAAATGAAATTGAGGAAAAGACAAACAAAAAATTGGAAGAAATCAGTAAAGAAATAGAGAAAAAGATAAATAAAAATTGGAAGAAATCAATAAATCCCTTAAAGAAAGCCAAGAAAACAATGAAAAAGCAATTAATCATGTGAGGGAAACAGTTCAAGACCTAAAAAGGGAACTAGAAACAATGAAGAAGACACAAACAGAGGTAATACTGGAAAGAGCAAATCTGAGTAAACGAACAGGAAACACAGAGGCAAGCATAACCAACAGAATACAAGAGATGGAAGATAGAATCTCTGATGTAGAGGATACAATAGAGGAAATAGATTCATCAGTCAAAGAAAATATGAAAGCCAAAAAAGTCATAATATAAAACATCCAAGAAATCTGGGACACCATGAAAAGGCCAAATCTAAGAATAATAGGGATAGAAGAAAGAGAAGAATACCAACCCAAAGGCACAGAAAATATATTCAACAAGATCATAGAAGACAACTTTCCCAACTTAAAGAATGAAATACCTATGAAGATACAAGAAGTCTATAGAACACCAAACAGAC
Source organism: Peromyscus aztecus (assembly GCA_902168405.1). Lineage (NCBI taxonomy): Eukaryota > Metazoa > Chordata > Mammalia > Rodentia > Cricetidae > Peromyscus > Peromyscus aztecus. Next base: position 13,755 of record CABHPQ010050117.1, read on the forward strand.
TAGACTCCCCCCCCAAAGTCCCCTCACCACACAATAGTTAAACAAATAACCTACAGAATAAAGAAAGAATATTAAGAGTAGCAAAGGAAAAAGGCCAAGTGACTTACAAAGGCAAACCCATCAGAATAACACCTGATTTCTCAATAGAGATTTTGAAAGCCAGAAGAACATGGACAGATCTAATGCAGACACTAGGAGACCATGGATGTCAGCCTAGACTAGTATACCCAGCAAAAATTTCAAACACCATAGACAGAGTAAACAAGACATTCCAAGACAAAACCAGATTTAACCAATACCCATCCACAAATGCAGCCCTACAGAAAGCACTAGAAGAAAAATTCCATCCTAAGGAAGTCAGATACACCCACAAAAACACAGGCAATACATAACCCCACAGCAGTAAATCCCAAAGAACAGAAATACACACACACTACTACTAAAAGAAACAGGAACTAACAATCACTGATCATTAATATCCCTGAATATCAATGGACTTAATTCATTTATAAAAAGACATAGTCTAACAGAATGGATACAAAAACAGGATGCATCTTTCTGCTGCATACAAAAAACACACCTCAGTTTAAAAGATAGACACTACCTCAGAATAAAAGGCTGGGAAAAGTCTTACCAATCAAATGGTCTTAAGAAGCAAGCTGGTGTAGCTATCCTAATATCCAACAAAATATAATTTAAACTAAAATCAATCAAAAGAGATCAAGAAGGATATTACATATTCATAACAGGAAAGATCCACCAAGATGAAGTTTCAATTCTGATCATTTATGCCCCCCAAACAAGGGCATCCATATATGTAAAATAAACATTACTAAAGCTTAAACCATATACAAAACCCCAAACATTAATAGTGGGAGACTTCTCCAATCCACTCTCACCATTGGACAGATCTACCAAATAGAAGCTTAACAGAGAAATAAGGTACTTAACTAATGTTATGACTCAAATGGTCTTAATCAATATCTATAGAACATTCCACCCTAACAAAAAAGAATAGACATTTTTTTTTCTCAGCACTACATGGAAACTTCTCTAAAATCGACCACATACTAGGTCACAAAGCAAATGTCAACAGATACAAAAAAATTGGAATAACCTCCTGTATTCTATCAGACCACCATGGTTTAAAGTTAGATTTCAACAACAACAAAAATTACAGAAAGCCTACAATCTCATGGAAACAGAACAATGCTCAACTGAATCACCAATGGGTCATGGAAGAAATAAAGAAAGAAATTAAAGACTTACTAGAGATCAATGAAAAAGAATATACTACATACCCAAATTTATGGGACACTATTAAAGCAGTGCTAAGAGGAAAATTCTTAGCACTAAATGCCCACATAAAGAAGTTGGAGAAATCTCACACTAGTAACTTAAGAGCACCCACGAAAGCCCTAGAACAAGAAGAATCTAATTCACCCAGGAGAAATAGATGCCAGGAAATAATCAAATTAAGAACTGGATGTCAGCATGTAGAAGACTGCAAATAGATCCATATCTGTCACCATGCACAATATTAAGTCCAAGTGGATCAAAGATCTCAACATAAATCCAGTTACTCTGAACCTGACAGAAGAGAAAGTAGGAAGTAGTCTTGAACACATTGGCATAGGAGATCACTTCCTAAATATAACACCAGTGGCACAGAAATAGGGAGAAACAACTAGTAAATGGGACCTCCTGAAACTGAGAAGGTTTTGCAGGGCAAAGGACATCATCAATAAGACAAAATGACAGCCTACAGAATGGGAAATGATCTTCACCAACCCCACATCTGACAGAGGGCTGATATCCAGAATATATACAAAACTCAAGAAACTGGACATCAAAATAACTAACAGTCCAATTAAAAAATGGGCTATAGAGCTAAACAGAGAATTCTCAACAGAATAAGCTCAAATGACTGAAAGAAATTTAAGGAATTTCTCAATATCCTTAGTCATTAGGGAAATACAAATCAAAATGACTCTGAGATACCATCGTACACCTGTCAGAATGGCTAAGATCAAAAACAATGAAAACAGCTTATGTTGGAGAGGATGTGGAACGAGGGGAACACTCTGCCACTGTTGGTGGCAAACTTTTACAGCCACTTTCAAAAATCAGGGTGGCATTTTCTCAGAAAATTGCGAATCAATCTCCCTCAAGACCCAGCTATACCATTCTTGGGCATACACCCAAGGAATGAAAACCAATGGCATCTTGAGGCTTGCAGGCAAATGGATCGAATTAGAAAATATCATCCTGAGTGAGGTAACCCAGATTCAGGAAGACAAATATGGTATGTACTCACTCATAAGTGGATACTAGAAGTAAAGCAAAGGATAATCAGATTGCAACACAGAACTCCAGGTAGGCTTCCTAGTAAAGAGAACCCTAGGAAATACACGGGGATCACCCAGCGATGGAGAAATGGATGAGATCTACATGAGCAAACTGGGAGTAAGGGGGGGGAGTAATGGAGGGCAAGGTTCGGGGGAAAGAGAGCTTAGGGGTATGGGAGTTCCTAGCTGGATCAGGAACAGAATGGTAGAACAAGGAAAGAAATACCATGATAAATGAAGACCCCAGGGGAATAGGAAGAAGCAGAGTGCTAGAGAGGTCCCCAGGAATCCACAAAGATTACTCCACTATAGACTACTGGCAATGGTGGAGAGGGTGCCTGAGCTGACCTACTCTGGTGATCGGATTGGTAAACACCCTAACTGTCATGATAGAACCCTTATCCAGCAACTGATGGAAGCAGATGCAGAGATCCATAGCCAAACCCCAGGTGGAGCTCCAGGAGTCCAATCGATGAGAGAGAGGAGGGATCATATGAGCAAATGATATCAAGACCATGATTGGGAAAAGTACAGAGAAAACTAGCCAAACTAGGGGAAACACATGAACTGTGATCCAACAACTGCGGAACCCCCATGGAACTGTACTAGGCCCTCTGGATAAATGAGACAGTTGTTTAGCTTGTACTGTTTAGGGGGGCCCCAGGCAGTGAGACTGGGACCTGTCCTTAGTGCATGAGATGGCTTTTTGGAACCTAGTGCCTATGCTGAGACACTTTACTCAGCCTTGGTACAGGGAGGAGGGGATTGGACCAGCCTCAACTGAATGTACCTGGCTCTGCTGACACCCCAGGGGAGACTTTGCCTTGGAGGAGGTGGGAATGGGGAGTGGGTTGGGGGGAAGGCTGGGGTGTGGGAGGAGGGAGGAAAGGGAATCCATGGTTGATATGTAAAATGAATAGAAAATCTCTTACTAAAAAGAAAAGAAAAAAAAAAACAGGCAGTGGTAGCACATGCCCTTAAACCAATCACTTGGCAGGCAGGGTCTCCTTGTTTTCAAGGTCACAGTAGGGAAAAGAGCCAAGCATGATGACACATGCCTTTAATCCCAGTACCAACCATAGAGACCTGGGGGTCTGTACAGACAGGCAGTAACAAGGAAGTGAGGTAGGTGGGCTAAGAGCCAATGAGAGGACGGAAAAGCAAGACAATAAAGGTAGACAGGAAGTAGCTCACATATGAGAGCTCCAGAGCTGGTGAGACAAGATTGGTGGCTCTCACTATTTCCCTGACCCCCTACATTTGGCTCTGTGTTTTTATTTAATAAGACCATTTAGAAATCCGTCTAAGAATGTAGTTATTTGGGTATAATTATAGGTAATTTAACCAAAATCTTCACTCTGTGGAGAGTAATATATGATAATCCCTGTCAGATATAAAGATGTTAACTCCTATATAGCCCTATGTGCAATTCTATTTTCCTGTGATACAATTAATATGAATACTATGCAATATGCCCTCAAAATGGAAATTTTAGTTTTAATAAAATTCTATCTTTTTATCACACTATGTATTTGAAGTATCATAGAGTAACATTTCCTTACACAAATAAAACTCCTTTTCTGCAATTCTTTGTTTGGTTCTTTTATTTTTATTTTGATGACTAGAAAAGTAGCACATACTAATCATTACTAACTACTTCATTGCATTGAACTTTAGTTAAATCAGCATGAGGGGGACAGAGATGACAGCAAATCACAAACTCGCAGAAATTACTTTTTTTGTGAATAATTTCTGACAATGTGCAAATAATAATAAAGAAACTATCAACCATAACAATAGCCTTCTCTAATTGAATTGCTAAAATGAGCCAAGTGTAAAATTGAAGCTTTGTTCTCATTTCATTTACACAACAATTATGAAGCATGCTAACATTTTTATATTTTGTTTTTCTGTTTGGAATCAAGGTCATCTGGATGTGAGATTTAATTGTCATACATTTTACTCTTACTAATATTACTTTTACTTTTTTCTCATTTCTGTGCATAATGTACTTTAGATATTTTATCTAAGCATATGTCCTTCCAAATGTCTTCATAAACTGCCTATAGTTGCCTTCCTCTATATTTTTAATTAACTAGGTTGATTTTTCCTTTTATTTAGTATAAATAGTAATGAGCAAATTGTTTATACAAATTTGATTCAGGCAATATGTTACATCTGAGCTTTTTTTAATCAACTGCTAAAATATGCAATCTCATTCATTTTTAAAGTAAAAATATTGTTGATATGAATTCCAATCTGTTTTAGAAAAAAGTACCCCAACCTACTAATAATATATAGCTAAAGTCTCTTTGACTTCCAATATTCAATAAAAAGTCAATACATAAGCATGTTTGTTAAAGAAATTAATGAATGTATGGTTTCTTTTTAATAATATGTTTCTAAGTTATTTTCCTCCTAATGTCTAATAGACATGCTTTCTTCCATTTCCAATATTTCTGACATAAATTTTAACATTTGAAGTAGTTTATACTATTGCAACTAATATAGCCTCCAGTCTCATAGTCCTCTAAAATTTTTTACACAACACATATATGTATAAAAATCATCTTGTGATAAAAGTTCTTCTGAAGAAAACTAAATGATTCTGGATAAAATACAAACTAGTGACACTGTCCCAAACTTTTTCTGGTATGGCTTCAAACAATGCTTAATAGGGCCCTATTTGCCATGCTGTTAAATGTATAATAAATTTTAAATCCTAGAAATATTCTACATATTTTTTCTTGTTTTTGAAGTTCTGTCCTTTCTCCCCTCTCCCTTCTCTTCCATCCTTTTCCCCCTCCCCTTTCCCTAAGACCAAGAAGGCACTGAGTAAGGCAGCTTACATTAGTTCCCAATTTCTACATCAGTATACTATAGCCATAAGTGTGGTGATACATAACAATTACATGATAGATAAAAGTCTATCATTACTAACAAAGTAAATAATTCTCACAATCAGGAGTTGGGCAAATGTTATAAAATGGTATCCATTACAGTAATGACATCAACATATGATTACTCACTAAAAGGACTTGATAAGCTGTTTTAATAATATTATTGGAATCCTACAACTTTTAAAACTTGGACTCATCAGCAGAAAGTAATAGGAGCAATACATTCATATTTGACTTTAATTGTAGAGTTGCCTTTTTCAGTAGATCATATGAAAATTGTTGCAATAGGATATTTTTAATTGAATATCTTCCTAAGCATGTTGTGATATTTTATTTGTATTCTGACAAATAAAGCTTGCTGGAAGATCAGAGGGAGGAGCTACCCACTAGTTAATCATAGAGGTCTGGAACTCTGTACAGACAGGAGACAGGAAGTAATATGGCTGGGCAGAGAGAGGAAATGATAAAGTGAGGCAGAGACAGGAGCTTGGCCCTTTTAGGTCTGAGGAGTCACAGAGGTAAGAGGTGATGGTGGATCTACCTTTGCTTCTCTGATCTTTCACCTTTTACCCAATATCTACCTCCAGGTTTTTATTATTAAGACATATTAGGACCATGTTTTTTCTGACATCCAATTTTTGGAGCACAAATTTTTGAAAAATTCACTTGGCTGTGGCTTTGTAGCCACTGGAGCACTGGAGCTGCACACAGGGCTCCTGCCAGAGTCACTGCCCTGTGTCTAGGTTTTCTTTTCATTTCCCCAAGTCCAAGTCTAGGATTTTTTTCTGTTGCATTCTCTCTGCAGCAAACTCTCCAGGCACTTGGGCTCCAAAGGCTGCTTGAGTTAGCCCCCCACTGGCCAGCTCTGCCTTTAGGCAGCTCCTGCCACATGTGCTTCTTCTTCACAATCTCCTATGTACATTTCTCAGACAATGGTTCCCTCTCCAAGTGGGTTGTGCATTTTCTCTGGACCCCTTCCTCTGGCTGCTGCAAAATTAGGTAGTTACCTTGAAAACCCACTTGGGCTTCTACTGTTCTATAAAGTAGCACTCAACCTAACATTTTCACCATCATCATCATCAGATTTGGTGAGACAGTTGGGATTTCTTAAAGGGGAAATCAGTTAAAAAAAAAAGGACAGAAGAACAGATAGTTTTTCCGATATTAAAAAATGGGAAATACTATTTCAATGGAGGGAGTTAGGTCTTTATGATTACACAATGGATGGTTTTAAAATGGAACAATTAAATGAGAGGATAAATAATTTAGATGGGATTTATGTAATGTCAATTATAAACATTGTCAGTTTGATCATTCCTGTTTTATCCCTAAAAAAGTTGGTTCATATGAGTGCCAAGATACAAGTTTTAGAAAAAACTTGTAAAAACAGGTCATAGAGATATTCAGACCCAGACAGAAGAATTTAAAGGAGAACCAATCTCAGCCTTGCATTATAAGGTTAGAGAAGGATAGCCCAAGGTTTTTAAACAACCAACCTTAATTTATCCAGTCACCTTACATAAACTACCAAATGACAGGTATCCACAAGGCTATGCAAGAGCTGAATGGACTGCCATGGTAATGTTAGATTTGAGGAGATTTAAGGAAGCCAAAATTTCATATGGTATGCATTCACCTTTTTTGAAGTAGATGTTAAACTCATGGTCAACTTGTAACAGAATTATCCCATAAGACTGAAGAGACTTGGTTACATCAGTATTGTAGCCAGGTCCTCAATTACAGTGGAGAAAGTGATGGAAAAATGAGGCCATTGAAAAATTAAATAAAGCTAGAGTTATTAAAATCTCTCATGCTGGGAGGTGGTGGTGTATGCCTTTAATCCCAGTACTCAGGAGGCAGAGGCAGGCAGATTTCTGTGAGTTTGAGGCCAGCCTGGGCTACCAAGTGAATTCCAGGAAAGGCACAAAGCTACACAGAGAAACCCTGTCTCAAAAAACTAAAAACTAAAAAAAAAAAAAAAAATCCTAAAATCTCCCAAGATCAAATTCTTGGGTACGGTGATTATGCTGATGTACAAAGACAGTCTCTAGATGATGACCACACCCTGTCTCTATGCCATGCAGCAGCTTTAAATGCTTGGGACAGAATTAAAGACATTAGAAAAAGAACTGAGTCATTTACTTTTGTTATGCAGCACCCAAAAGAAATCTTCATTGATTTTTTTTACAATGATTGACTTTAGCTGTAAATAGAATGATAACAAACTTCAGAAGCTAGACAAATAAGAATTGAATATTTGGCTTTTTAAAATGCTAATTCACAATGCAAAAGGGTAATTAAGCCTTTAAAGACACAATCAGCACCTTTGAAAGAAAGGATCTGAGATACAGTCAATATTGAATCACATAACCATGATGATACTTGGATAGGAGAGGTGATTTTCCAGGGGTGTGAAAAAAAAAAAGTCATGTGCTTTAATTGTGGCAAGCAAGGTCACCTAAAAAGGGGTTGCAGACAGGGTGTTCCTAGAAATGATGTTTTTTGTTTTTTCTAGGAATAATCCAAAAAAGAGGCCGGAAAAAGAATTTTAAAAGGTCTGTCTGCCTTCAGCTGGGAGAAAAGAGCATGGACAGCCAGGTTTTGCCTTGATGTTTTTCTTGGATTCCTCCATTTAAGGTTGGTTTCTTTCCTCTATTTTCTGATTGAAATAGTAATTGGAAATTAAGAACATTTGTCTGAAAGACACTACTGTTAGTTTTTCACATGTGAAATGCTGAATTAGTGACCTGAGGACCTTGTCCAAGGTATTCATACCATAAATACTTGTCTTGAACCTATGACAATTGCTATGGGACTAAGTGATAAGGGCCCTAAACAGTCTTAATCATATAAATAAAAGTAGTATAGGTTGGGATCAGAGATAAATTACAGTTGGTGGAGTACTACCCTGAGAGTTGCAAAGAGTTTAATTCCCAGTAACACACATACACACACACACACACACACACACACACACACGCATGCACGCATATGCACACAAACAGTAGTATTGTTGTGGGATGGTCTGTATGTCAAATGTGCTGTTCTGATTGGTCAATAAATAAAACACTGATTGACCAGTAGTCAGGCAGGAAGTATAGGCAGGACTAACAGAGAGGAGAATTGAGAGAACAGGAAGGCGGAGGGAGACACTGTCAGCCACTGCCACCATGACAAGTAGCATGTGAAGATGCCAGTAAGCCAAGAATCACGTGGCAAGGTATAGATTTATAGAAATGGATTAATTTAAGATGTAAGAACTAGATAGCTAGAAGCCTGAGCCATTAGGCCAAAGAGATTAACTAATATAAGTGTCTGTGTGTTTATTTTATAAGTGGGCTGTTGGACCACTGGGACTTGGCGGGACCCAGAGAGAAAACTCTCCAGCCACATAGTATTGTTCATAAAATTATTTTTCTATATTTTTAAACTTTGAAATCAGCTTAATTGATGCTATATGGATTTTTTCAATCTGTGTATCATGACCCTTTCCAGTTGTATAAGTCTTTAATACCAATATTAATAGTGAATCATAAACTTTAAGATTTCAAATACTTTTTCTGTTTCTGTATGATCTTTAGTATATTATAGTTAGAATACTACCTGTTAATATACTTATTTCTAAGAGAAATAATTATAGCTATATTTAAATGCTATTAATCATGTAGAATCACTCCAAGGGCAGTATATTCATTTGTTTAAAAGAGGGATCTATTTTCAGTTCCTCATTTAAATTTTTCATAAATGAGATAACTTCCAGAAAGCAGAATGACATAACTTTAAAAAACTGATTAAAATTTAAAAAAAAGAAATAATCCAAACAGGACACCCATCCCTTCTGGAGTGTGCAGAGGTGTGGCAAAGACTGACATTGGACCAAGAATATTGATCAACCCGGGAGAGACAAGGTAATCCTTTCCTATCAGGAAATGCCTTGAGGGGGAACTCTTGCAGACTTCTAAGTCATATTTTGCTCAGTCATTCTTTGTCCCCATTGGGGAAACTCCTCCCCAGTGCACTTAAAGTTTTTAATGTCTATTGTAAAAAACCATACTGCTCTGGATGACATACCAGCTTTAGAAGATAAAAAAAAAATTCAGGAGAAATCATAAAGAAAATATTATGAAGATTAGATTCAAACAAGAGAGACTTCTTGATTAGAAGATCTGGTAGTTCATCAAACAGCATGGCCATTCATTCAATCTAAATGAACTTATAAGACTAACAAATGCTTTTCATTTGCTCAGATATAGCTGACAAAAGGGAAACTCCCCAAAGTTAGGGTTTGGGCAGGATTTTATTTTTGTCTTTACAGGAGAAATAAAGCATCCAGCTAAGGAATCTGAAGACCATTGGACAAATGAGACATCTGAAGAAAAAGGACAAATCACTCAGAGAAAATGTCCAAGAAAAAGGGTAAATTGTCCTATTGGTATATTACATTTCCAAAAGGATAAAATTTCATATATCTTTCCAGATGTATGTTTCTGCTATTCTCTACAGACATATAAGGCAAATGGTCCTTTTGTAGCCCCAGTTCAATTAAAAAAATAAAACTAGATTTGGAGTTTGAACATGGCTATCTCTCTTTCTTTAAACTCAAGCATACTTGTTAAAAGGAAAATACAAAACCTATGTCTCTTGTAAAAAGAGCCACCTAATATGGGACAGAAGAAAAGCCAAATTAAGGACTTATTCTATTGCCACTAATCTCATAATATTTTGGTTTTATTTTGACTCTTTAAAACTTCTTAAAGTGTAAATATTATTTCAAAATTTATAAAATTTATATATATATATATATATGTAACTTATGTCATGGTATTAATGGTCATATAGAATCCTAATTCTAGAAAAAGGTTTCATCTAGCTTCCTATACATGATTTCAGATTTGAGTCTCTAGCAAATAATTAGAAATTAAGTTTTTTGTCCTCTGCATGTATATAACTAATTATAGTCCTTTAACTTCGTTGAGTTTGGCTGGACACCACATTTAAAATATTTAAGTTTTCTGCAGTGAACCATGACCATGCTTAACAGTGACCTGTAGCTGAAAGTTTTCCTGGTCCTCTCTGGCTCCCATGGCCCCACAGTCCAGAGCCACTCAGACCCAAGTAAACACATAGAGTCTTGTATTAATTAAAACTGCTCGGCCATTAGCTCAGGCTTGCGACTAACTAGCTTTTACACTTAAATTCAGGCCATTTCTGTTCATCTACATGTTGCCATGTGTTCCGTGGCTTTACCTGTGCCATTACATGCTGCTCCCTGGATGGCAGGCTGACATCTACTGACTCAGCCTTCCCACCTCCCCACAATTCTCCTTATTTGTTTATCCTCCCTATACTTCCTGCCTCGCTACTGGCCAATTGGCTTTTTATTTATCAACCAATCAGAGCAACACATTCACAGCACACAGAATATCCCACAGCAGTGACCTTTGAAGTCTCCAACAGGAGGATGGGGCCACACGATGATGATTCCACCTGGACCATGATAATCCACTAAGTTGGCAACCACCACCTAAAGATTAACTTTAGACTACAAATTGCTCAGGACAATTTCAAGTTGGCTAGTTGAGATGGTCCAGCCTCATATTCTACCCTACCCAGGACTTGAGTTAAACCCTGCATTTTCCCATTACACAGAGACTGGACAAAAATGATATAGCTAGCTCTCCCAGGACTTGTCAATTATCCCATTTTTTCAGGGTCCCTTAAAGATGTTGTCACCCCCCAGACAGCAGGAAGTAATTTTAAGAACACAATGCTCATATTCCCAAGAGGTGGGGTGGGTGGTTTTTGGTTGTTCACTGGGTTATGGATATTTGTCATCATTTATGGGATGGTCATTACAAGTTCTTAGTGGTAATGGTCAGGGAAAAAGCTAAACCTGGGAGATTAGATTCAGGGATCCTGTTCTAAAAAGAAAAAGTGGGAATATAAAAATAGGATAAAAGGGTAGATTATTGAATCTACTTTTAAACCAAAAAAGCAAATACTAGTCTTAAATATTTTACATTGGTATGAATTTTGTATATTGATACAAATTTAAGGTTATTTTTGGTTGAACATACTGTACATATGTTTCTACTCTTGTTTAAGGTATTGTATCTATACAGCTCATTTAGCAATGTAATATAAATTTCTTGTTCTTGGAAATTACTATTACAAACTATTTAGGATAATAAAGAAATGTAGATTTGTTGATAGTCACCTATTGCAATGGAATTTGTCAGGTTAGGTATGTTTTCAAGCTTAAACAGAAATATATCTTAGATAGACAGGTGCTCTTCAAACACTTCAGATATCTACAGAATATGGCATTTAAGATGTTTTACTAACAAGGTTCTTTTTTTATGACTATGATACATGTCTTCTCCTGGCAGCACCAATCTACTTAATAGATGATGATGAACATTGAAGAAATTCCACATGGATTTTACATTCTTTGTGACAAAAGTTAGTTGTGGCAAAATTCCCTTTGCCTTGACTGCTGCCAGTATGCTGTCTAAATTGGACAAGCAGGACACAAAAGAAAGTGACTCCTGAACTTTGCCAAGACAAGGCAAGACAGCCCTTCAAGAGTCCTGCTTCACAGAAAAGTCTGTCAGCTATTATAGGCCTGTAGGCCAAAGATGGATGCCCCAATGTTACATAGGAACCTTGGGTGACTGTTCACACAGGCAGCTGTTTCTGTCATTTCTTTATTTTGGAAGTTGTTAGCTCTGCACTTCCTGTTTACTCAGGTAATATTGTATCTTTCTTAAGTCTCTGATGTAGTTGAAGATTAGATAGTTATAATCTTTTGTAGATGTAACCAACTGTCTTATTAAATAAGAAACACAGAGCCAAGGTAAAGATAAAAGCCCAAGAGGTCAGAGCTAGGAGCTTACCCACGTGCTGCTGGCTAGCTTCTTCTGCCAAGGGACCTCTCCGAAAAGGGAGCTACTTCCTGTGCGTTTGTTTTTAAATAGAGTTCTGTTCTGCCTTCTCATTGGTCATAAACCCAACTACGTGACTGCCTCGTCACGGCCTGTCTGTGCAGACCTCCAGGTCTATGGTTGGTATTGAGATTAAGGGCGTGTGTCTCCAATGCTGGCTGTATCCTTGAACACACAGAGATCTACCTAGTTCTGCTTACCAAGTGCTGGGAATAAAGGCGTGTGCCACCACACCCTGGCTTTCCCTATGGTTTGCTAATAGCTCTGACCCCTAGGCAACTTTATTTATTAACATACAAATAAAATCACATTTCAGTACAAATAGAATACCACTAAAATTTTTCTTGTTAACAGATTTAGAAAAGACACTCACAAAGGAGGTGTAAAGTGTATAATTTTAAGATACATAAAAGGATAGTTTGGGGTTGGTAATGTAAGTTAGGATAAAAAGTGAATTAGGTACAACCCTTTGGACTCTCCAAGATAGGATAGATAATGGAGTATTGTCTCTGAATGTGTCAAATGCTATGGACTAGACATTATCAGTGTAATTACTGCCTGCATATATTTTTATATAGTTGTTGTTCTTATTATATGTAGTTTTTCTATGTTAATTAAAACCTCACTTTTTATTTAGACAAAAAGGGAGAAATGTTGTGTGATATTTTGTTTGTGTTCTGACAAATAAAATTTGCTTGAAGTCAGAGAGTGGAGTTAGCCACTAGTTAACCATAGAAGTCTGTTGGTCTATACAGAGGAAACAGTAAGTGGCAAGGCAAGGTGGAGACAGAATCTTGGCCCTTTCAGCCTAGAGGAACAGAAGAGGATGGAAATGACTTTGGGTACTCCCCTGCTTCTCAGATCTTTCAGGTTTTTACCCCATATCTGACCCTTGGTTGTTATTGATAAGATTAATTGAATTTATGCATCACAAAATACTATAAATACCATTGAGAAGAATTTAAACTAAACAAGAAGTAATTATTATTTTTAAATTTATGACTGTTAGAATGCCAAATGCTCCAGCAAGATTACTCAGGGAGTAAAGGTGTCTTCTGCCAAGTCTTATAACTTGAGTTTGATCCCTAGTACTGACATAGAGGAAGGAGAGAACCTGTGTCCATAAGTCAATTTTGACCTCTATAGGAGCACTGTGACATGTGGGTACTCACAGAAATACACTACACACATGTCTGTACACACTCAAAATAAAATGTAAAAATGTAACAAAAAAGTTTTTAATGCAAAATTAAAATTCTTATATAAACATGCAATAACTGAATTTTTAATTCAATTTAATTTAATTTTAATTTTATATGTGGCTGTTTTACTTGCCTCTATATCTGAGAACTACATATATACATTGTCCATGGAGGTCAGAAGAAATAATGAGATCCAGTGATAGAAACAGAACTAAAAATAAATAGAGAGGGCTTACTATGGATTTTATGGGTGTAAATCTTAGGTAGAATGCCTGCCTACCCATTATGCTCCAGATTCAATGCCCTGCACTGACAAAAATAAAAGTAAAAGAATAAGCACAAATTTGTTTGAGGAATTAATTATCTAAAATAATTTCTTTTTGCAGGAGTTCAAGAGCACAAGGCTACTATGTGCTTGGATTCTGGTGAAGGCCTTGTGCTGATTTGGGCATGGAAGAAGAGAGGGTAGCAAGAATGGGAAGAGAAGGGTCTTATGTGGGACAGGAAGGAAAGGAGGTGCAAGCCTTGCTTTATAAAGGATCACTATCTCACAGCATCTGGACCAGGCCCTTGAGACTGACAGCTCAATCCAAAGAGGCATCATTAATCAGTTTTGGGGGCTTTGTCTGTAATGTAAACACCTCTCAGTAGGACCCCCCCCCCATCTCAACAGTGTTATACTAAGAATAAATGTTCATGGGAGTTTTCATGGTGATTAGCTGATTTTAAACCAAATAGTACCTTAAATCAAGTTCTTTTTAAATATTTCCTCATGAGGGCAAGCCTTAAGACGAACCAAGTGTTTAGGTGTATTTCATATGGTTTATTTTCATATATTCCTTTTGGATATAGAAGGGAAGTTTGTTTCAATACTTGAATGAGACACTGTGTTTTGAATTTTAGAGATAATATTGAAATTAGCAAAAGAATGTGGCTCAGTTGAGGTGAAATGAACATATGATTCCTGTAATATGGATACTATTTTTAATATATCTCCTAAATCATATATTGAGGACTAAAGTGTGTGCACCCTTACACCATTTGTTCTCAGGCTATAAGCCTGTGAGATGAGATAAGTTATTTAATTCCAAACTACAGCTCCAGGGAAATGCACCAAATGCGCATTTTCATTCCTAAGAGAATAAATGTGAAAGAAACAGTGAGTCAGAGATCTGGAACAACTGTAAATACAATGGGGGTCAATTAAATTACAATTTAATGTTGAAGACAAACACAACTTGGCTGAATACTGTACCTGCTGGGTTCATGGACACAAAAATCCACCATATGGATTTACTAAGGAGGAAGTCAGGAGGGCTGATTTGGGCCTTATGTGCCGCCTTAGAATTTTTCACACACTCATTCATTTGGTTATCTCTGCCACCAATATGGCTATACATATGGGTCTCCAGGGTCTTCCAACATTGACAGACTAATTAATGGCTCTTTTGAGACTTTATTTTATTAGAAATCTATGTGATATTTCTAAGGCTTCATGAACTGCAGCCTATACTATATATGAAGAGTAAGACACTGGTATAGGTAGCATAATAATCAGCGTTGAAAGGCAGAATTAGAAAGTTTTCTTTGAATTATAGTTCTAATTAGGAGGAATTGCATGATGGGAGATCATTACATTATAGTGGTATTCTATTTGTACTGAAATGTGATTTTATTTGTATGTTAATAAATAAAGTTGTCCAGAGGTCAGAGTTATTTAGCAAACCATAGGGAAAGCCAGGGCGGTGGTGGTGCACGCCTTTAATCCCAGTACTCAGCAAGCAGAACTAGGTAGATCTCTGTGCGTTGGAGACACACGCCCTTAATCTCAATACCAACCATAGAGGACCTGGAGGTCTGTACAGAGAGGCAGTGATGAGACAGCCACGTAGTTGGGTTTATGACCAATGAGAAGGAAGAACCAGAACTCTATTTAAGGACAAACGCACAGGAAGTAGCTCCCCTTTTCGGAGAGGTTTCTTGGCGGAAGAAGCTAGCCAGCAGCACGCGGGTAAGCTCCTAACTCTGACCTCTTGGGTTTTTATCTTTACCTTGGCTCTGTGTTTCTTATTTAATAAAACGGTTAGATACATCTACATTACATTAAGTAAACTAGACTCAGAAATAATATCACATTTTCTATCATATTGCTCATTCATTTACTTTTGCTTTTTATCAGTTCAGGGCACTGAAACTGGGAATCCATTGCTAGGCAAGTATTATACCATAGGATTACACCTATTACACCCAGAGGCTTCTTTATTCATTTGTTTTTAATTATTTTTATATGGTTGATTTCATGTTGAAATACAGAAAAATAATCATTTTACAAATTTTATAATATATAAATTCAATTTTATCAAACACTGTATATTGCATGGAAAAAGCAATCAAAGATGATTTATTGACTGGATCTTTCCATGGTTGGATGCTAGATAGTTAAAAAAAATCTGTCTGTAAACTGGAGAACCAGAGAAACTGGTTGTTTTCTTTTATTAAATTCTTCCTTTGATTTTTCAAGATTATATTATTACAGCATTTCCCCAATCCTTTTGATCTCCCCCAACCCTCTCATATACCTTTCCTTGCTTTCATTCAAGTTCATGGCCTTGTTTATTTATTTTTTCACTAATTGTTATTGCATGCACATATGTTCATGTAAATATGTATATGTTCTTAAATACATAAATAAAACAAGATCAGTCTATATAATGTTACTTATCCATATGTTCTCAAGGCTGGCCATCGGCTAATCATGAATTGAACAAGGATAATAATCATAGATATGCTAACATGCCCATGAAGCCTCAACTTTACAGAAAGAATTACAGGCAACTAAGGAATGCTTAGAGTGGAAAAATAGTATTTCCAAGTGAAGGGCACACCAATTGGTGATCCAGTATCAAATAGTCAGCCCTGGTAGTTTTCAATCCAAAACAATGAAAGCCTATGGGAAACATGGGCTCATGACATATCCCATCCAAGGAAGAAGGCTTGAAGTTCCTTTTGAGAAAGCACGTGTGAATCTGTGTTGCAAGAGTATAAAAGGTGGGATATAATGTCTTTGGGTGATAATAACAGCAATAGACACACTTACTTCATATGATTTTTAGGTTGTACAAACTGACTTGCTTCCATTTTTTCCCCATTCATTCTACCTGGGCACTTAACCTATTAGAAGGTATCACAACCATTCAGGATCAAATTAACAAGATTATCCATCACAAGATCCTTTATACCTTAGTTATTGAGGAATCAATGTACTTAATCATTCACCTGTCCCATATACATATCTAATTGTTCACATGGTATGGGATGGTTTTTACTCATCTTTTGGACCCCATTTTAATGTTTTGTTTTCCAATTATCTTTCTATGATCTAAAATGTATTTTGATTTCCTTCATATGAGATCTCATTCCACCTTGTATATATTTCATTAAATTTTACTCTGTTTTGAAAGTGGCTTCTGCTTTGTCATTCTATTAAAATGTGAACTATAGAGCAGGACGTGTATTGAATCCCTAATCATCTCAGTTATAAAAACACATTTAACCTGTAATTCTGGTAAATATCTCACTTTCAATATCATAGGCATTTATTCAAATTCCTTTAGTAAGCCCTTCTCAATCACATTTTCTTAAGATATATCAGTAATTTAAAGAGAATGAAATACTTCTTTACATGCCTATCTACTCTGTAGTGTCTTTCTAGAAACTTAAAGAGTGAATACATAGTAAATCAAACCACAGAAGGATGTGATTTTAAATTTTTCCCACAGATGTGGTTCAGGAATGGAAAAATTTATTTCATCCAAGGTCCTAATAATTCTTAAACAAATCAATGAAATGGGAAAACTATCTGTGGACTTTGTTAAAGCTTCCTCACATATTAGATCTTTACTTTTCTCATCTTTGACACTAAGGTAGTAATAGATACTCAAATTTTTTCTTGAAGAGTAAGTAAGTGTATTATTTCATTTGAGAATTTGGCATAGCCTTAGTACACAGTAAGGGCCAATACAAGGTATTGTATTGGCTACATATTTACTACATACATAATGTATATAGCTACCAATTTATTCAAACTTTTATTTTAAGGGTATATTTCATTAGTTCCTGTGGTGATATTTTGTTGTACTCTAATAAAACTTGCCTGAAGATCAGAAGACAGAGCCAGCCACAGATTTAAACAGAGGTCAGGCAGTGGTGGCACACACTTTTAAACCTATCACTTGGGAGGCAGAGATTCATCTGGATCTCTTTAAGTTCAAGGCCATACTGGGCTACATGAGATTGATTCAGTCTAGGAAAGAAACAGAGCCGGGCAGTGGTGGCACACACCTTTAACCTCAGTATTTGGGAAGCACACACAACATTAATCCCAGCACTATGAAGGTTGAGATGGGAGGTGAAATGGCTCAGTGGAGAAAGGCATATAAGGCATGAGAGGATAGGAGCTAGAGAGTCTTTTAACTGAGGACTCAGAGTCTTTCAGTTAGAGGATTTAAGAAGTTGGCGAGGTGAGAAGTGGATATGGCTTGCTCCTTTGTCTCTCTGATCTTTCAGCATTTACTCCAATATCTATCTCCGGGTTTTTATGAAGACAAACTAGGATTTGGGTAACAAGTTCCTATTGGAAATTTTAATGGTTAGATTTATAACAGATACTTTTTAAAAGAAAACCATAATTTACTATTAGTAGAATGACAGTAAATTATCCAGAGAATATTTTCTAGGAAGTTCATATTAAGAAAAGGGAAAAATCTGTCATTCTTTCTGATCCAAACACTGATTGCATCAATCATCTACAATGCTAAGGGTTTTTTGGTTTTTGTTTTTTTTCATAGCTGGGGATCATGTACAGGGCTTTGTGCATGACAACCTGGAGCTATGAAAATAATTTATACCTAGAAACTAGAGTGCATCTTCACTTGCAGTAGTTTTGAGCCCTAACTTTACAGAAAAAAAAGAATGACATCAAAACTTAGTTAAGCACAGTGTCCAAAAACTACAGACATACAATAATGTGTGATTTCAGTTGAAGTGGTCTTATAATATCCCAATATACAGACTAGGAGAGAAATGTTGCAGCTGTCTTTAATTAGAATCAATATATAGGTTCCATGGTCAATCATCCAAATTCCATGGTTCTTTCTTGTGCTGATAAATGTTCTTTCACAACAGCTTATCACAATTTAATCATCTAGAGTATTTGTAGTTTCTTAAGAGTTTTACTTATGGCAATAGCCATAAAATAAAAAAACAACTTAATCAATATATAAAAATAGGATATGATGGTATAGCAATTCTAGGAGTTCAGTCATCCTCTGCTACATAGTAAGTAACTGCCAGGGGAGCTTGAGATCCTTTCTCTGAAAAAAAAAAGGAATAGGGGAAATGAAGACAAAGAAGAAGGAAATCAAACTAATCAAGAATAATTACTTATTTGGGACAACCAAGATGGTTCATTGTGTCAAACTCAAAAAAATTAATCAAATTAGCAATTTAAATAAATATTAAATTGAAAAATTATAAATTTTGATATTACTTAAAATGGCTTCCTTTTAGAGCTGGACTTTTACAAACTAAGAACCAAAGTCAGACTTCAATGAATATTATGTATAATCTTTAGAAAACCTATCCACGTAGGCACAATAGAAAGTATTTTATCATCTTGTAGATCAAGAAATAGAGCTCAAAGAGATTTATAATTTTCCCAAATTTGTGATACACAAACATACCTAAGACTTGGGTCTATCACCTCTGCCACGTTCTTTCTAACAGGCAAAATGACACTGGGGACAATGTGGTCCCTATTTACATAAAGCTGAAATTATTCATCCCATGAAAATAAACTTTGATGTTAACACACACACACACAAAAAGAAACTATGAAAAATAAATGTAAGATAACTCAGATGTTAGAGCTGGAAAGACAGCTCAGCAGTTGAGACCACTGAACGAATGCTTACATTGTTAGAAAGGACCCAACTTCAGTGAAAAACACCCCCACAGTGGCTCACAACTGTCTGTAACTCCAATCTCAGAGAATCTCATTCCCTCTTTTGTCCTCAATGGGTACCACATGCACATGGTCAACAAACATAGATGCAAGTAAAACAGCCACGTGTGAAAATAAAATAAAATAACAGATAATTTGGATTTCACATGTTTCTATCAGTATTTATATTTTGCTTTAAAAACACTTTTTTGTTACATTTTTAAATTTTATTTTTTGCATGTATGCACACTTGTGTGTATGTCTATGAACACACACATGCCACAGTGCTTCTGTAGAGGTCAAAAGATTACTTATAGGAGCTGGTTTCCTCCTTCCACTATGTCCACACC
>CABHPQ010050118.1:0-14427 GCA_902168405.1 Peromyscus aztecus
TTGTTATTTTCATTTTCCTCATTTGTTCATATGTGGTCATTTGATTTGCTGTCATTTATTTCTCTATAATAAACAGACTGAAGCAGTTTCAAAAGAATTTAAAAACGTGTATGGGCATAGGACATGCTTTGAATTTAAAAGACTAGAATTGAAATTAATATATTTATCTTTATATCACAAAATGATCATGCCTGCCCAGTGTTGTGTTGATTTAGCTTTCTAAAACATGCTATGTCTAAGTGATTCAGGGAGAACATTATCCTTTCTGTTAAATTCTTTTCCTTATTTTTTTTTTAGCATCTTTGGGGTTCAGCATGGCATCAGTCATATGGTAGGTATTCAGAAATGTTGGTTGGATTGTTTCTTGACAGCTTGATAAGTAAGGGACTAGTACATGATTCTTGTTGCTTTAGGGATCTTGTGAACTAGGTGAAAAGAAAGCATTCTGTAAACAAACACTAGAAGAACCCTCTTATGGCATTACCACTCATAAGGGCACTTCAGTATTTATTAGTTTGTGGCACTTCCCTGACTGTGGGGTTACAGAATGTTGTAATATAAAGAGAAATAGTTGAGAGGCAATTCTAGATGAAAACATCCAATTCATCTATGTAAAATATTTTTAAAAGTTATCTTGTTTATATAGACTTCTCCATTTATTACTTTTACATGACGAGCTGAAATTGCAAGGGCAGGGAGATGGCTTCCTGAAGATGTTGCTTCTCAAAAAGAAGCCTGCAGATGCCAGCATTGGCATTGCTTGGAGCTTGATAGGGATTGCCAAATCTCAGATCAACTGAATCAGAATCAGAAGTACCGATCTAGGGCACATGTCATGCTAAGGATAGGTCATTAAGTGTGGAGGCCTTTAAGTAAAAGAGATCAACCTTTTATTGTTAGAACAGTGAACCTTACAGTGATGTTTACTAGGGAATGATTAATGGAGGGAAATGGTAGAAATTCTATGATTGAAATCTTTTACAAAGGGGCATTTGGAAAAGACTTGCCAGCACGTTGAGGGAATCATTCTAAATTAGTGAAAAAATGGAAAAGTGAACAAATCCAGACTGATTTGTACCTTTCCCCAGATGCTTACTTTACACGGGAGGCTGCTCTGTTGATTCTCCAAGTTCATTTGAGCCTTGTGGATTTTTCTACACCCCCCACCCCCACCGCTTTAGACCTGAAGCAACAAAAGCTAGAATTCTGCTTCGCAGCCGGCTGCTTCTTTGGGAAAAGAGGTTACTAACTTTGTATAATAATGTTTTACGGCTTACCTCGCCTCCTCCCACAAATTACTTCCATAATGAGAGGATGGAGGACCTGTGGATTCTGCAGAACCTTCAGTTGATAAGACGCCTGTGAATGGTGATGCACAGATGGGCTGGGATGAGCTTAATTCATTATTGCACACACACTACAGCTTTGTTTATTATTAATGACATGGCATACATTTTTCTTAGCTCTGGAACTGAATAAAGCAATAACCCCACCATAAGGGAGACAGGAATTGGGAGATAATAAATATTTATCACCAAATCTCTCACTTTCCTAGCAACCACAAATGGAGGAGGAAATGAGCATCTCATTTTTTTTGAGAGCCAGTGCCAGGAAAACAAAAAGCTTAAAAAAAAATCTCATTAATCAAGCAGATTGATTGCTGTGGGTTCTAGAAATCTCAATATGGTTTTTTAATCGAGGGAGATGCAATGATTGAACACAGTTGAGATACTCTTTGAGACCTGCAAATCTTGGCCAGATGCCACTTGTAAAAATGACTATCGTCTATCAGGAGTATTAAATAATACAATCTGCTAGCTATGTTCTTTGAAAAGCATTGTTTTGTTTTCCTGAACTCAATACACAGTGCAACAATAAAGGCGTGGAACTAGTTTTCACATAGCAGGTTGAGTTCATTTCAGGAAATTTACTAATACATTAGAACTATGTTTTCAAATTAGGAGTAAATAGAGATGTGTTATATTCATGGAATTTTGACTTTTTCTGGTATAAAATGGTACCTTTGAAGGAGTTGTCAGAGCGTTGAAGGAGTCAGAGTGTTTCAAATTATCAGAAGAAGAGCTTAGCTTCTTCACATGTAGGTAACAATACCCTCAGTTTATGCTTTTTCTTGCCGTTATTTAATGCCAAAGAGAAAATTTTCAATATGAGCTTCTAGTCTACTCACTGTAACTGATCAACAGTGTGACTTTTTACAAGTTGTTTGGAGGCTCTGGATCACAGAATCCTCTTTTTTCCCCAGAATCCTCGTTTTATAAATGGTAGGAGTTCAAAAGTGGGCTCTTAAAGCCTTATCTTCCACTAGAATTGATCTGCACAGCTCTATTGCTAGCCTTGGTTTTGCTTATTTGGGTCACTATCCTCAGACTACCTTAAACCTTGCCATCAAAACTGTCACAAACATATTTTTACTCATCAGCTCATTTCCTTCTGTCTTTTTAATTCAGTGGATCTCTACTTGATCTTTATTTTATATTATCTTGTGCTCATTTACAAATCACAAGATAGCTATGATTTGGTGTGTGACTCAATTTTAGCACGGGCAAGCAGAGAAACACCCACATAATTTTGTTTGTGGCTGTGTTTGTCAAGTGGTGTTTATATATAGTTTGTTCTTTCATTGTTGGGTCCAATTGAATGAAGAAATCCTGATCATGCATCTTTCTTCCCAAAAGATATAACTGATAGAGATAAGATAGAAAGAAAACCTATTAGTTTTGACCATTTCTTGTTGAGCATTTGTGGTCTAATTATTTGCCTCAGTGTGCCAAAGACATATGTGTGTGTGTGTGTACGCATATGTGTGTGTATGTGTGTGTGTCACACTTTTGGTTCCAAATTAGTAATTCTCAGTACTTAGTATTATATAATCATTGGGCCACATTTCATGGGAGTAATGTCACCACTTTGAACATAGCAGATAATGCACTTCTCATTTCCTGCTTTGTTCCTGACCATTACAGTGCTATTTATTGGCCTGGGGATGCAATTTGCTAAATGCTACACTAGTAGACTGAAGAAGTTAATGTACCTCTAAAAATGTCTACCTTAAACCCAGGGAGCAACTCATCCCCCATATTATCATATCTTATATATTATAGAAACGGAAGTATAGTCATCACTATCACCATTTCTCTTTCACGACTTCTTTTCAACTTTTTATCTAATTGAGATATAAACTTTCTCAACCCCAAAGGGGCCTCTATTCAGTAATAAAAGGCATGTATCCTTATTAATCAACATGAATGGAGATAGATTTACGACTTTCAAAAACATACATGAATATCAAATTGATCTAGTATTATGAAAGCATTCTAACCATATTAGTAATAGTGATCATTGCACCAAAATACACATCTTTAATAGTACTGGTAATTTTAAATGAATTTATTTTCCAGCATTCATTCAAATACCTGTACAATTCTGGGCCAGTATTCTGTGCAGCTCTTGAATTTTCAAGATTCATTTTCTAATCAGTGAAATCATTTACTGCTCTCAGATGCTAGGCCAGGAGTAATGGAGCAGAGAGAGTTGTTAGCTATGACACGCTGCCTTTTCTCTCATTTATCTGGGAAAAGCAAGAAAAAGAACACCTTAACATCCTCTTTCTTCTGCCAAAAAGGAAACAGACACTAATCAACATTCAATTCTGCCTCCAAATCCAGCAACTCAATTGTCCACAATGTCATCGTGCTGTCTGTTACCTTGGCTCCTAATCATGAAATCTTAGAAGAATGGCAAGTAGCCTTGGTGTATCCCAGGTGTAATCTGACATGATGCCCAGGACCATCAGAAGAGAAAAATGATAATGATCAGCAAAGTGGTGGTATTTCTTTTTAAAATTTCTACCATACAGCGTGACTTAGAGCATTATAGAATGGCAGACAGCATGCTATGTTTTCACAATTGTAAAAATCAGAATGTTTAGAAAGATTTGCATTTTCTATAAGGAAAGGAATGTGATAGATTTAGGCCTCTATGAAGTTATTACAAGTAACAGTGTTGACAGAAATGCTATAAGGACCTGAAAAATTACCATCTCTTTAAAATGATTTAGGAGGAGCTATTTCTATGCAATGATAATATGTATTAATTTCTGGTTGTCTAGCATTTTGGATAGAAGTCAAAATTTTAGGCATCTTACTTTTAAGTCTATTTGAACATTGATGAAACATGTAGATTGGGAAAGACAGGACCATGAAATTGACAATGGCTGCCTAACTGTATCTGAGATAAATTCAATCTTGTCTTGTCACTTCCTTCCCATTAAACCTGACTGTTCCCAAATGCCTTTCACTAGGCTTTAGTGGTAGACAAATCAGTAAATGAGACACATCTTGCCAGGGACTGATTGGCTCACTAAAATCTTTATTTCTGATAGATTGTCTTCTCATTATTTCCCAGGTTAGAGTCAAAATTTACTTTTCATTTTTATTACTCAGAAAGACCATGAGAAGTCTTAGAGAAGGTTGTAAAATAGGTTTGTGATCTCACTGACATAGTCTTTCCAAAGGTTGATCATTATCTGATGCCATGGAACATTCAAACAAGTCTTTATTGTTGATCTTAAATGGAAGGGTATAGAGAGACAAACTGTAGAAAACTGGAGGTAACCCATAGACTCATGGATTACTACAGTTTTGTTTTGATTGAAAGTTAAATCATTTTTATTTCAAATATTTTAGTTTTTTTAGATTTGTTTAGTGTGTGTGTGTGTGTGTGTGTGTGTGTGTGTGTGTGTGTGTGTGTTTACATATATACAACTTATAGAAGTCTTTTCTCTTCTCCTACCATATGGGTTCTGGTGATTGAACACAGGTTGTCAGGCTTGACAGCTGGTGCCTTTTCCTATTACCCATCTCTCCTATCCAAAAATATTTTCTTTGCACTTATTTCTGTTTTCTGTATTTTTCCACTTGGAAGAGCCCATTACTCTGGTTGTCTATTCAAGGACATACTAAGTAGTTTATAGGGATATATATATATATATATATATATATATATATATATATATACACACACACATATATATCTATATATATGAATGAATGCAATAGCACTTAGTAAAAAGAGCTGTGAATTTGAAGGAGAGAAGAGAGGGATATATGGGAGGGTTTGGAGGGAGGAAAGGGAAGGAAGAATGTAATCAAATAATAATCTAAAAAGAAAATCACAGAACTGCTCTTGGAGGTTTTGCTACCTGCTTTTCCTGCAGTTCCATAATTGATACTCAGAGACAGAGCTGAGAGGAAAATAATGTGGAAACCTACTATCGCATTGGTTGCTTTCTTAAGCTTTAACTTCATTTCCAAATTCTCCTACTATTATAGTCCTTGCAGAGTTCTCAGGATCTTGCCTTTTATATCTAGTGTATTATTTTGGTTGTAGCTGATAGGATACATTCTAATAGGCTTATTCCATTTTGGTCAGCCTTGGAAGTCCTGGTTTGTGCCTTGAAAAGATCAATCTATTGTGACAAATAAGAGGAAAGACACTGCAGTTCATGTCTAGATCACTGTACTAGTCTAGGTAGGAGGTGATGAGAGCTTTGACAAGGAAGATAGCAGGTGTGTGATGAAGAGTCTGAGTTCAAAAGACACGCTCAAGGTGGAATTCATTGGACTCTATAACAATCTAGAAGCAGGGAATGAGGGGGAATTGTAAAAGATGCTTCTTAGAATTCTGGCTTGAGAAAATGGATGAATGATAGTACCATTTGCTAAGATAGGAAATATTTGAAGAGCATTATTTTAAATGTGTGGTTATGTGTGTAAGGAAGATTGCAGATGGATATGAACTCATGTTTGAACAAACAGATTTTGAACTGTGTTTGAGACACCCAGATGAAATGCTAAGGAGGGAAATATGTATACACATAGCAATGAGACCCATAGGAGAACTCTTTGGGTTGAAGATATAAATTTATGCATTATTTACCTAAAATAGCATTCAAAGTCAGTGATGTGATTTTATATAGGGAGTAATGATTTTGCACCAAGAAAAGAGTACCAAACCAACCACAGAGGAATTTAGACACTTAATGACTTTCTATGAAAAAGGGAGTTAGAAAGAGCAAAGGTAAAAGTTAGAAGAAAGCTAGAGGTGGGTGTAAAGTCAAGCAAAGAATGTTAAAAATTGGTTGGCTCACAATGGTCAGTGCTTTTAGACATTAAAGAAGATGAAGATGGAAAACTGCCATTTTTGGTGCTGGAACATGGCTGTCATTGGTGACATTAGTATAAACTACACAGTGGGGAATGACTGGGCTGCGAGCAGGTGGAGGTCACAAATATGCATGAGTTGATTCAAGTTTTCTTGTGAGAAAGATGGAAATCACCATCTACTTGGAGGATATGTGGCAGGATTTTTTTAATGGGAGAAATCTGAGCATGTTTAAAATTTATGGGACTGAATTATTTGATAAGGGGAGATTGAATATATAAAAGAATATAAGTCTTCTGTGAAGCATTAGACTGGAGAAAGCACTCAGGACAGTTAGGACTGAATGATAGTTTCTATGTTTGATAATGGGTGGGGGGAGTTTTGTTTGGTCCCTTCTGTCTATAAATATTAGCTAAAGTTGTTTTCAGAAAAATAAGGATGCATAATGGATTTAGATAAGGATACACTGAAGTTTGAGGATGCAAACACTCTAAAGTGGAACAAGCTGTTTAAGGAAGTCTGAACACGTGGCTCCTTTTAACTCCATGCTTCAGACACACTGCACATTTTTCAATTACTAAAACCTGCCATCACCCACCCCGCTGCTTGAAATGTGACCTAAGACATTATCTCTGACTGGAATACACCCTCATCTGATGATCTCTACTCATGTTTCAGGTCTTAATTTAGATGCTACTTCCTGTAGAAAGCCCTTTTCTATGTTTAGAAGCCCTCACTGTATGTTTCTATCACCACCCTTACCTTCTCTATAGCCACTGCATAGCCCATGTTGTTGTTATTGCGTGTTTAACTCACATTCTACCCAGTAAAGGTAAGCTGTGAGAGTTCAGGGAGCAAATCAGTAGGGATATAATCTATACCATAGGGCCACCACATAATAGGTAGTGCTTAAGGTACAGTTGATGACTGGATGCTGTGAACTCACTGCTGTAAGATAACTGGTCAAATGGATACAAAGATGGTAAAAGTTTTAATAGTGGTCTATCTAGATGGAAGATATAGTCTCTAAGACGTACTATGCCATTCATTAGCTGAAACATTGGCCACTGTGTAGTTGTGATATTAAGGAAAACAACGAGTGAGATGTGAGTCTGTGATTCATCTCTACTGTTAGGGCTTGCTAGGGGATGTACTGCCCTGCGTTGTCCCAGCTGCTTTAATAACCTACTGTTGCTGGAAGGGGGCACTGTGGGTACTGGAGGGTGGAGACACTGGTGGAAAGGGACCCCACCCTTCTGAATGACTCATTAATTTGCACTGAATCAAATGTGGTCATGAGCTATGGTGGTTCATTTCAACACTGTTGTTTAATGGTGCTCATTATTTCAGCAACCTGGGAATAACAGCTGGACGGTTGGGATAAAAGCAACTTCTAGGTATAGGCAAGCAGATCATGGTAGTTCTCTCAGAGAAATATCAATTGTTAGCTAAAAAATTAAATCTCCACTTTTTGGTCCTCATTAAATAATGTCAAGATGTAGAAGTGTACCTGTGTGTAAGATGAGGGAAGGACAGATTTAAACTGGAAGAATAATTTCATGTTAGGCTGCCTCCTTCTCTCTCAAAGCCGGATAAATACAAATGCCAGTTAGGCACTGAATTTAAAGTTACTTTTGCATATGCCCCCCAAACTCACTAATCTTTGGGGAATTTTAGCTCATGGAGAAAACAAGTCAGTACTGAGAAGTTCAATTACTCTCCTAAAATATCAATAGCTTAGCAGTAAAAAAGCCAAACAGCAGGCCTATTTCTATATCGAGTGTATTCTCAAGATATCTATAAAGGCTTTCTACAAACAGCAAGAACGGACTAGCTGTAAATGTTACTCAGTGGGAAGGCTTGGGAACGGTGGGTTCGCCTCTGGGTCTCCAGTTTGGGATTGGGACTGGTGCTCTGCCACTTCCCAGCAGGAGAGGCTCCACTTGTGCTTCCCTTGCCTTTGTTTTAATTAGGACTTGCTTTTCACAGCAGCTGGACCACTTTGCAGGTCTTCTGTATGGAATTTCTATTTGGTTCTGTTTCTGGAGTGACTAGTCTACTCTTGCAGGATCCAGTTTTGGCTTCTTCAGGTGTACCTGCTAAGCCAGGGGCTTCACTGTTTTCTGACCTGTCTCATGCCTCTTCAGTACCATAATGTAATCAGACCAGTGTCCTCCAGGGCCTCTACATTTTTCAGGGCTTCTAGTTCAGTCTATGTTATTTACTAAACACATTTTAGGGGTATAGAGTTGATTATTGAAATGCTTTCATTGGAGATAGCTGTCTTTTCCGTACAGCTGAGATTATGATGGGAACTTGTGTCTTTGGATCACTTGCTTTATAGAAGGACAAAGTATCTGACAAGGAATTAGTTTTGGAGAAGGATTATTAGGTTATTATCCATAGCTAAACCAAATAGATTCATAGTATTATATGCTGAGTATTTCTATTGACTCTTTTCATGTCTGAAAACAAATCCACGACAAATAATACATATGTATTATATATGTATGTGTGATATATGTGTCATATATACATATACATACATATATACATATATTTATCTGATCTTCAGTTACATAAAACCCTTACATTTAAAGACATTTTAACCTCAAAGAACATTTCAACACAGCAAATCCTTATTTATAATCTATATTGAAGTGGGGCATGATGTATCACAGTGGTTGAGAAATGTATTTAGGGGCCGAAGGATGTAGATTCTAGCTATTTGAGTTTAAGTTAGCCATTTTGCCCTCATAAGCCTCTTATTTGTAAATTGGACAAAACTATTGTTCATTTGACTATTTGTTGTTGTTCTGTGATGGGGTATCTTGAGGCCCAAATAGGTCTCAAACTTATGATCCTCCTGCTTCAGCCTCTCTAGTTCTGGTTTTACAGGCATTCACCACCATGCTCAGCTTGTTCACATAATTTAACAGAACAGCCATGTTTTCTGCTACTCTAATCACGATAGCTACTAAGTGAAAACAATCTAATATAACTGACAAATGGAGAATGAAAATATGGTATATATACACTATGGAATACTACTCAGCTGTAAACAAAAAGGAAATGATTTTTGTTACTTTCTTTTCTGACCATTTTTTCCCCAGAAAAATCAGATCCACCTCCAGCCAGAACATAGGTGCTATGACATACTTTGACAGTTTTGTGTAAGAAATTTTGTGAGTAGAGACTGAGAAACTTCAATTCTTCTGCCCAGTCTTTTTTTCTTACTATCCTCCTACTTTGCTTTACGGGCTTTCTTGA
Source organism: Peromyscus aztecus (assembly GCA_902168405.1). Lineage (NCBI taxonomy): Eukaryota > Metazoa > Chordata > Mammalia > Rodentia > Cricetidae > Peromyscus > Peromyscus aztecus. The sequence goes on from CABHPQ010050118.1 coordinate 9,454, forward strand.
CATTTAATCACTATTGTGGGTTGAATTACAGCCCTCCCAAAGTGTATTGAAATGGATATTAGCTTTCCAAGGCTGCCATAACAAATACCACAGACTGAGTGGCTTAAACATCAATCTATTTCCTTACACTTCTAGAGACTAGGAGGCCCCAGATCAAGGTGTCAGCAAGGTTCACTGCTTTTGAACTTCTCTCTATGGTTTATAGTGTTCTCTCTGTGTCATAATCTCCTCTTCACAGAACTATACCATTTGTGCTACATTAGGGCCTCCCCAAATGCAAATGGCTTTCTTTAACCTTAATTACCTCTTTAAAGACTGTGTGTCCAAATACAACCATATTCTGGGATATCAATGGTAAGGACTTATGCATATGACTTTTGGGGAGAAGGAGGAACACATGTCAGCTCAGCTCATAAAAAAATCTTCACTTCTTGGTACTTATGAACGTGATCTTGTTTGGAAATTGGATTACAGATATAATCAAGTTAAGATGAAGTCACACTGAATTAAGATGAGTTTTAAATCTAAATGTTTCCTGACATTAAAAGGAAAGCATGATATGGGGAGGTTTACAGAGAGGAAGGAGGCGGCAGCCCTGCTGACATAAGACAAAGAATGCCAAGGTTCGAAAGCCACCATCAGAAGCTAGAAGCAAGGATGAATACTTTCTTAATGCCATGGGGGGATATCAACCTGAGAATAACTTTTGTTTGTTTGTTTGTTTTTTTTCCAGACAGGGTTTCTCTGTATAGTTTTGGTGCCTGTCCTGAATCTCACTCTGTAGCCCAGGCTGGCCTTGAACACATAGAGATCACCTGGCTCTGCCTCCCGAGTGCTGGGATTAAAGGCATGCGCCACCACCACCTGGCTCTGAGAATATCTTTATTTCAGACTTCTAGCTTTCAGAAAGTCACCCACCAAGTTTGTGGTAGTATGTCATAGAATCTTGGAGGACTAATATGCTACCTGGAATTATATATTTGTTAATTATCTTTTATACCTTCCACTAGAAGGACAGTTTTCTTAAGCTAAGGAGTTGGTTGCCTGCATCACTGTTTCATGGTCAGCATAATGGGTATTTACTGACTGAATGAGTACTAAATGAATGGGCAATACTAGAAGAAAGGGGGTTAGGAGCACTGGTAGGAAAAGGGAAAAATAGAGGAATACATTAAAAAGGCAAAAATTAACGAATCTCGAATGTACTAACCTACTAAATAAGTGAACTTTCAAATAGGAGCTGGTAAAGGAATTGAGTTCTGTGTCCAGTCTGATATGGCAATAAAAAAAAAGCAAAATATTGAAATTAGAGCAAAGGTTCCTTGAAAGCATAAATACCTAGTGGGAAGAAATGGAACAGAGTGCATTGAACTCCCATAGGTCATAGAAGTACCAGAATGTAAGCCACCAATTATACCTTGTTTCAAGGAGCAAGGTGACATTTAGCTTAATTTTAGGTATGTAGTCTCCTACATTCATACTCTGTGTTTCCTACATTTTTATCCTCTGAGTATAGAAAAAAATTCCCCAGCTTGTAATTCTATAGTTTGTTGTAGGAGCATACCTGATGCTAGTATAGTTTTCATCTGAACTCAGTCTTCTTTGACTTTAGGTAGCTTTGTTTTAGGAGAAAAACCATTTCACATTTTCTAATAAATCCAAATGATAAATTGTGGAGGCAAAAATTACTCAGGGTCAGAGGATCTGAGCTTCCTTTACCCAGCAGAGCTGCATAATAGGATGATTTGACCATGGGCATGGTTACCAGGTGTTTGGAAGGGTCTACACTTGGCTGTATGGTGTACTTTGATCTTGCAAGGAGGAGGTCTTTTGCCTCTCCCCTTGGTAGTGTATAAAAAACCCTTTGAATAAATGTAAAAGGCCATTGGGTAGTGATCCAGGCCCTCCTGAAGCTATCCTGTGTTTCTGTCTTTCTTCTCATCAATTAGGTCTCTCTTTCTACCTAATATTCTCTTACCCTTCTCTCATAAGAACACTAGAAAAGGTGGGAGCTGGTCTCCCCCAACAGATTTTATATCTTTATGTTTTAAAACATTATTTGTGTGTTTGTGCCTGTGTGAATGTATGCCATATGTGTGCATGTGCCTGTGGAGGACAAAAGAGGGTGCCGGGTCCCCTGGGTCTGGGATTACAGGCTGTTTTGGGCATCTCATTCCCGGGAAATGTGGAAGGGTGACATGTTGGGAAGATGACAATAGATTAAGGAATGAATTTAACAGTACATGGGAAATAACAAATGGGACCACACATAATACTTTATGGTCAGAGCAATTCTAGATAAGACTGGGTGAAGTAGAGGAAAAAGGAACTTAAAACATTTCAGGATGTTTATGAGTATTCATATACAGGACAGAGTGATACCAACCTTAGCCTGGTAAGACAAACAGGCTGAGAAAAACAAGATTGCTCTAGCAGAATGTTAACAAGGACAATCTCATGGGTAAGTCCCAGAGAGATGAAGAATACAAGGGACATACCTCAACATGATAAAGGCAGTTTACAGCAAGCCTATATTCAACATCATATTAAATGGAAAGAAACTCAAAGCAATTCCACCAAACAAGTCTGTCCACTCTTTCCATACCTATTCAATATAGTACTTGAAGTCTTAGCTACAACAGTAAGACAACTGAAGGAAATCAAGGGAATATAAATAAGAAGGAAGAAGTCAAAGTATCATCATTTGCAGATGATATGATAGTATACATAAGTGACCCTAAAAACTCCACTAGAAAACTCCTACAGTTGACACTTTCAGCAAAGTGGCTGGATGCAAAATTAACTAAAAAATAACATCAGTAGCCCTCCTTTATATAAGTGACAAACAGAGAAAGAAATCAGGGAAACAACCCCCTTCACAATTAACATCAAATAATATAAAATATCTTGGGGTAACTCTAACTAAGCAAAACAAAAAACGTCAAGTCTTTCAGAAAGAAATTAACACAGTAAAAATGTCCATCTTACCAAAAGCAATCTATAGATTCAATGCAATTCCTATGAAAATTCCAACACAATTCTGTGGTGGTATTGTGTTCCCCCAAAATATTGTGTACCTTAATAAACTTATCTGGGGTCAGAGACAGAACAGCCACAATATTAAACATGAGGATAGGCAGTGGTAGCATACGCCTTTAATCCTAGCATTCCAGAGACAGAAATCCCTCTGGATCTCTGTGAGTTCAAGGCCACATTGGAAACGGCCAGGTGTGGTGATACACACCTTTAATCCCAGAAAGCCAGCCTTTAATCCCAGGGAGTGGTGGTAGAAAGGAGAAAGGTATATAAGGCGTGAGGACCAGAAACTAGAGGCATTTGCCCTAGAGAGGCATTTGCCCTGGAGAGGCATTTGGCCTGGAGAAGCATTTGGGCTGGTTAAGCATTCAGGCTTCTAGCAGCAGTTCAGCTGAGACCCATTCTGGATGAGGACTCAGGGGCCTCCAGTCTGAGGAAACTAGACCAGCTGAGGATCCGGTGAGGTGAGATAGCTGTGGCTTATTCTGTCTCTCTGACCTTCCAGTGTTCACCCCAATACCTGGCTGAGGTTTGATTTTATTAATAAGAACTTTTAAGATTCCTGTTACACAATTCTTTACAGACCTTGAAAGTACAATTCTGAACTTCATATGGAAAAACAAAAATCCAGGGTATCTAAACAATCCTGTACAATAAAAGAACTTCTGGAGATAACACCATCTGTGATTTCAATTTGAACTCTAGAGATATAGTAATAAAAATTGCATGGTATTGGCATAAAACAGATATATTGATCAATGAAATAAAATTGATGATTCAGACATAAATCCAGACATCTATGGACACCTGATTTTTGATAAAGAAGCCAGAGATACACACTGGAAAAAAAGAAAGCATCTTTAACAAATGGTGCTGGCCTAACTGGATGTTTGCATGTAGAAGCATGCAAATTGATCCATATCTATCACCCTGCACAAACTCAAGTCCAAGTGGATTGAAGACCTCAACATAAAACCAGATACACTGAACTTGTCAGAAGAGAAAATGGGAAATAATTTCAAATGCATTGGCATAGGAGACAACTTCCTGAACAGGACACCAGTAGCACAGTCACTAAGATCAACAATTAATAAATGGGACCTCATGAAACTGAAAAGCTTCTGTAAGGCAAAGGACACCATCAGTCAGACAAAGTGGCAGCCTTCAGAATGGGAAAAGATCACATGATCAGGCAACCTGGTTTCTTCCCTTCCTCTTATGTCCCAGGGCATATCTTCAGCTAGGGCTTTGTCCTTAGGGTTACTCTCCTGCTGATAACATTACATGCAAATATGTACAGTGAAAAAAAAGAGGCATTTCAGTTTAATTCTCATTGCAATATGAACCAGTTCATCTAAGTCCCCACAATAGCCCTTCCTGACTCCCTGAGCACTAAACTGTTTGGTTGTATAAGAGCCTGGCAAATTAATAAATGGGACCACATGAAACTGAAAAGCTTCTGTAAGGCAAAGGACACTGTAATATATACAAAATGGCAGCCTACAGAATGGGAAAAGATTTTCACCAATTGCTAATATCCAAAATATATCAAGAACTCAAGGAATCAGATTTAAAAAACCAAATAATCCAATTAAAAATGATGAACAGATCTAAACAGAATTCTCAATTAGAGGAATCTCAAATGGCCCCAAAGGCAGTGTTCTTGTCTGCTCTAGTACTACCAGTTGTGTTGGCTGGATTTTGAGATGGAAGTTGGTGGCATTTAGATGTGTGATAACTGCTTAGCCAGAGAAGCCATTCAAGTGGGGAAATCCTTTCTTTCCATCATAAACTTTGAAACTCCTATCTGTGATATATATATATATATATATATATATATAATATAAAATAATGATCTGTGTGATAGTCCTTTAGAAAGAAAACAGTTTATTAAATTCTTAGCTGATCATGAAAATCTGTAAAATCAGGTCCTCAGTT
>CABHPQ010050118.1:14527-34409 GCA_902168405.1 Peromyscus aztecus
TCTTAGCTGATCATGAAAATCTGTAAAATCAGGTCCTCAGTTAAGCTAGTCTGATAATTTGAACTTTGGACTTAAGACAAATTAAATGTGTTTCCATTATACAAATATTTTCCAACAGTTTAAGTGTTAACTTTTATGGTGAACATTAAGATACAGTTAAGATTCAATAGACTTTTCCATCAGTACAATTATTTTGAAAAGTAAACTCCAACTGAAAAGAAAGTTATTTTCATGCTTGGTAAGAATACATTGTTCTAAATCATGATTATGATGGAGAAATTAAAAGAAACATTGCTTTTGCCCAGCAGGGATTATATCCTGAGAACTCAATAAATTTAGGCTAATTTGATTATTTTAAAAGCACAATTTCTTCTCTATACACAATTGCATCAGCTGGATATTCTATTTGGCAGGAAATTTCAGAAAAATCTAGAAATGCTGAGAAAATTAATGGATCACTTAATGTTTAAGCATATGGCAAAGAAATAAAAATTTCTTCTCTCTTTACTATATTCCACCTTAACCAATGGCTATTTCACTTTGGGCATCATGTAACAGCCAGGCAAGATGAAAAAGGAAGAACACCGGTTAACTTTAGCTGTGTCCCATGGTAAAAGAAAAACTACTGATTTTTTGTATGTTGGTTTTGTATCCTACAACTTCGCTGAAAAAAAATGTATGTAGTTTTTGAGGTTTTTAGTGGCATCTTAGGAGTTCTTTTTTTTAAATTTAATTTTATTTTACAATACCATTCAGTTCTACATATCAGCCACGGATTCCCTTGTTTTCCCCCCTCCCGCCCCCCCTTCCCCCCAGCCCACCCCCCCTTCCCCCCAGCCCACCCCCCATTCCCACTTCCTCCAGGGCAAAGCCTCCCCCGAGGACTGAGATCAACCTGGTAGACTCAGTCCAGGCAGGGCCATTCCCCTCCTCCCAGGCCGAGCCAAGCGACCCTGCATAAGCCCCAGGTTTCAAACAGCCAACTCTTTTAATGTACAAGATTGCTTGTTAAGAATAAGAAGGGATTTTGTGGTGAGGATAATAGAAGATAATGGGGGAGAGGGAAAATATAAAATACACTATATATGTATAAATTGTGAAAGAATAAGTAAAAAGACTTATCTGCAAACAGTTTAATGTTCTCTTGCCTCATTGGGACTTTTAGTAATATATTGATGGTCTTGTTTTAGATCTTAGAGAGCTTTCAGATTTTTCTCACTGAGTATAATTGTAGCTGTTGACATGTTATATGTGGTCTATATTATACTGACATTTATTCTTTATTTGCTTAATTAATTCATCACTTTTATTAAAAAAAGATTTATTTTATCAAATGCTTTTAATGTTTCTGTTGAGATGTTTATATGACTTTTGTACTTGATTCTGCTGATATAGTGTATCTTAGTTACTGACTGCTTATGAACCATCTTTATATCTTTCGAATAAATCCCACTTATCATGGTAAACAATACTGTTGATATTCAATTGCATTTGGTTTGCTGAAGATTTGAATGTTGTGTTGAAGAATTTGCATTCATATTCATTAATGATTTAGCTTCATATAATGAGTTTGGAAGAATGCCTTTATTAATCTTTTGGAGTAAATGGAGAAAAATTGGTATTAGTTCTTCACAAGTTTGGTAGGATTCAGTATGAAACTATCCAGTCATAAGATACTTTTGTGATAGGAGGTGTTTTATTGATTTAGTCTTGTTTCTTATTGTTTGTTCAGACTTTTTATGTCTTCATGATTCTGTCTTATTAAGGAGAATGTGTCCAGCAACTTAGTAATTCATGTAGGATCAAATTTGTTGGCATCTATGTGTCTCTAATGTAGTCTAAGATCCTTTTGCCTTTGATGGTATCATTTGTCTCACTTTTTGTCTCCAATTTTGCATATTTGAGTATTCTATCTCTTTTTTCTAATATAGCTAAGGTTTTAGTAATTTTGTTAAGAACTATTTATTTTCATTGAGTTTTATATTACTTTGAAAGTCTATTGAATTTCTTTCTATTGGCATATTTTAATCTGTCCACTTGCATCCTGGACAATTCACCCATCTTTAGGCAACCTGATGGTTCCTTTTCCACAAAAGTTACCATATTGATGCCAAATATAGTGCATACACTGGTTGGAATAGCCCAAAAGTCCTGGACCCAAATGATCCTGTCTTAGCTTCCCAAGTAGGTAGGACTACAGATATGTACCACCATGTCCAGCTTATTGGCATATTTTAACTGTACAAAAGAATGGGATTCATTGATATAATTCTACACATGCATATATTTTGGTCACATTTACCCCATATTACCCTATAGTATATTTCCTACCCTATAACCATTCTGTTCTTTACACAAATAATTTCACCTTCTACTTTCATGTCTTAGTATTTTTTAAAACCTAGATTCCTCCTAATATAGAAAACATGAAACTTGTATGAATATGGATTATCTCACTTAATGTGATGACCTCAAGCTCCATTTTCCTGTAAATAGTGTCATTTCAGTCTTGATGAAATGTGATGAAAAATATGATGGGTGGACCTTTTAAGTGTATTTACCGTCTATTTGTACATTTTTGGAAAATGTCCATTCAGTTCATTTGCCCATTTATTGATTCTATTATTTGCTTATTTGCTGTTTAATTTTTGAGCTATTTATAGATACTTGACTGGATAAATATCTACAAAGATTTCCTCCAACTGTAGTCTGTCCCTTTACTCTAATTGTTTCTTTTATTGTGCAGAAGCTTTGGGATTTGATTGAAGACCTTTTGTCATTCTCTGCTATTATTTTCTGAGCTATTGGTGTCCTGTTTAAATGACCTTTAAAAAAAAAGGTCATTGCCCATCCCATATTTTGAAATATTTTCCTCTACTAGTTTCAAAGTTTTGGGCCTTACATTAATATTTTTGGTTCATTTTTTTAAATTTATTTTTTATGTGTGTGAGTGTTTTGCCCATGTGTATGTGGACCATATTCATATTTAGTGCCTGTGGAGGCCAGAAGAGGGCATCAGATCCTCTGGAAATGGGTTATGCATGGTTTTGAGCTGCCATGTATGTGCTGGAAACTAAAACCAGAACCTCTGCAGGAGTAGCAGGCACTATCAATCACTGAACATTTTTCTAACATCTACATCTTTGACTTGGTTTTGTGCCAGGTAAGAGATAGGGATCTAATCTTATAGAAATCTCAGCTTTCTATAAATAGATACCCTTTTCCCCCAGAACTACCTGTAAAAGAGGCAATCTGTTTTTCCAATGTATGTTTTGTTACTTAGCAGAGAGTTTATTCCACTCTATTCAATTCTATTCCATTCCACACTGTCACACCATGCCATGCCATCCATACCACTCCATCCATTAATTTGTCTCCTCTCTCTCTCTCTCTCTCTCTCTCTCTCTCTCTCTCTCTCTCTCTGTGCCAGTACCATGTGGTTTTTATTACAATTGCTCTATAGTATAATTTGTGATACTTCCAACATTGCTTTGACTATTCAGGTTTGTCAGAAAAAGTCTGATGATTCTTTGTCTAAAGTGAAGTAGCTCTTGGTGAACATTTTCAAGGAATTAGCACCTAAGTATCACTGGCCTACTTGGACTTTAGTCCAGATGTCTTTGCAGTCTTTGTTACCTTTAACCCTTTCCAGTGTCTTTCTGTCACTCCAGATAAAAATGAAAACAGATTATTTAGGATCTACTAGCAACAATACTCTGTGTTAAAGGAAAAAAGCTATAACTTTCTGCAGTGGATGTTTGACAGAAGAATGAAGCACTATGTTAATTGTCGAAACCCTAAACAGTGACCTTGGCTTGATTTTCAGCAAAGAGACTGTTTTAAAAATTGTAGCAAGTAGGAATTTCAAGTACCATGAAGAGCAGACCTCCATATCTTTGATTTATTAATATCTAAGTAGTTCATGTCCCAAGATTCACTTATAGAAGCATGTAGGTTTTGATTATTATTGATCTTAGTGAAGGTAAGATGAAATCTTATGAGATAGTTTTTTCTTTGTACATCAAGGTTATATAAAAGAAGGTAAATTTATCATCTGAAGAATTCTTTATAACTTTGTATAAAACATTCATTGCCTTCATCGTATCACTATCTATATCCGAGGCAGACAATGTAGATTCCATTCCCAACTTACTGATGAGGAAATGGAAAAAATGATAGATTAAAACATAGCTAATTACATATTAGTGAAGCTGGAGCAAAAATCCAGGCCTGTTGCCTTTTAATGTAATGTTCTTTCCACTAAACCACTTGACTACTTACTGTGTGCACAGCATTGTATGAAACAGTAGGAACTTACAGTGAAATAATACTTACAGTAGTACTTATATTTAAATGCCACTTTAAATTCCCCCTCCCACAAACATTTATTTTCTGTGCTGAAATTAGTATATATTAGATTACTCTTGTTCATGCTGTCTTGTTTAGTAGCTGTCAAGTGAATTTCTATACACTTGAGCTTTACATTGTAATCGATGTAACACAATTGGTATCTAGAGGAAAAGGCTTTTATCTATTAATGCCTCCTTTATTAGTTCCATGTTCCATAAGAAACAGAGCTAACACAAGAAACCCTTTTGAATTTCAGGCTTTTACTTATAATTCTATATGCAGAGGATGCCTTAGACACTTAAAAATTAAAATAAGGAGGTAAATCTTCATTTGACAGGTCATGTGGGGGTTTATTTATTTATCATTTTTATTTTTCAGTTTTTCTAAACAGGGTTTCTCCACGTAGCCCTGGCTGTCCTGGAATTCACACAAAAAATAACAAGCAGAAGTTTTAACGATACTATGAAAAGTGTGTTTCATTTCATGGGAGAGCTGTATGGTAGAAGTTGGTCTAATTTACTTAATTGGAAAATATAGAAACCAATGAAAAGAATTTATCTCTATAATATATCTTACCATTTAGAAGCATAGAAAGTATTTTTCCAATTACGAAGTTGTATGGACATCGTGAAAATATGGGCACTTCAGAATGTTAATAAAGATTTATCCAAGACTCACCTAAGGATATTTACCCTACATTAACATGCTAGTATATTTGCTCCTGGATAAAACTTCTCCATGAGTGATAATGTACATAGCTTATTATTGTTAAAATATGTTAGGACATGCTGATATAATTCACAACCTTCAAATCAATGGGGATTTAAGCAGTACACTCATGGTTCAAGTTGTCACAGACATGTTGAGTGCTTTGCTCCATAGTGCCTTTTTCTCAGCACTGTACTTAGCTAATGGGAAGTTGTTTTTTGGAAGTTGCTGTGACTGAATGGAAAAAAGCCCTGGAGGCTTTTATACCAGAAATCAAATGTTCTGGTCTGCAGTGACAAATACCACTTCTACTTACAACTTATTGCCCCAAATTACTACTCATGTGGGCCATGAAGCACCATCATGCTATCTGGTGGGACAATGAGAAAACCACAAAAATTTGGCAAACAGTACTACTAATGACTGCTACACATATGCACTGAAATGACCTCTATCATTTGCTTTTTCATTCCACTAAGATACATCACAAATGTCATTGTATTAAGTGGATGAGCCAGAACATATATAAATACTTCCCAATTAGATTTAGATTGTTTCAAATATCTCAGTGTTACATGCATTTTATTTTAAAATGCCTTAGGATGAGCATGAATAATCAAGTGTGGTAAAACATGTCTATAATTCTAGCACTCTTCTAGTCTAAGAAACTGGGATCTGAGGGATACAAACTTGAGGCAAGCCTGCATGACTTCTACATAGTCTGAGAGCCTGTTTAAAAGGCCATAAACAAACACACAAAAATACAGTAATCTGCTTCTCCCACACACACGAAAAAAAGAAAAAGAAAAAAATCTGAAGAAAGATTTTTCTTTTCTTTCTTTTTTTTACCCAGTTGTCTTCAGTTCAGGGAAAGACAAAATAGATTCTTTACTACTTCTAAACAAAACAAACAGGTAATTTCACTTAGTTGTGCAAAAGATGGAATTCAGGAAGGTGTATATCAAAATGATATTGTAAGAATCACCTCCATGTTTACTGGAAATTCAATCACCTTAAATAGTCACCTGATGAGTATTTCAGATTTTGGGGCCCAGATTATAGCACATGAACTCAACTTGGATATTGGGAAGAGGCTTCTAAGTAGTTTGGTTCTTATCTAATTAGAAATACCAATTCACTGAGGATAGCTTTATATCATGTGCCAGTAGAATATGCTTATGTATCATTATGTTTCTTTTCATTAGGGCTATGAATTCTATGTGATAACTAGAAAGGTATAGGAATACTTTTGATTAACAGCCCCCAAAGGAGATTAAAACCAGTCTTTTAATTTGCCTTTAATGCTGCTCACATAGTCTGTTGATGTGTTTTGAATATATTCTATTTTCATGATGAGTCACTTCAAAAAGAGTTTATCGTGGACTTTTCCTTGCTTCCACAGTAGCTCCCCTTTTAAACTATGACTTATACTTTATTATCTCTTATAAGCATTTAATGTATTGAACATTTTTTTTGTGTGTGAATGTGGAAGTCTAAGTGAATTTTGTGGGATATAAACATATATCTTTTCTATATTCTTTGCATAGTTTAGTGGCCAGATTTCTAAATGTTGAAATCTTGGAAGGATGTGTTCTTTTAATATGATCGTATTTCTTATTTTATGAACAAGTCCAATACATTTTCTCCCCACTACATATACTTCTCTGTGAACTTTCGTGTAGCCTAAAAATGCATTTTTTTCTGTTTATGAGTACATTTATCACTGTAGATCAATTCACCAATAGCATGGCAGTTATTCTACTTCAGAACAAAAAATATGGTGGCAAAGTTTGAAAAACTTGGGGTGTTAATTATGGATAATTACATATGAGGAAAGAACTCAAATATGTCTTTAGGTCTTTGAGGTATAGATGGAAGGTCTCCAATAGTTTCTATTATGCTACTGTAAGGCTTAGTGTCAGCATCACTCACAAGTACTCTTTTCTTTGGTTAACATTTCCTCCTCTTCTTGCTGGTGGTCCTTCCTCATACAGTCCCTATCACTGGGAAAGAAATGTAGAAAGACAAATGTTTGAATTCACATACTAATTTAGTGAAGCTTGATGAAGACTCAAATGAATGTTTGTTTTGATATTAGTCTTTTAGGGTTGCCAAGCCATCTGCCTCATTCAGCAATGGTTTCATTATTTTTCACGCTTATTCTGCATTTTGTTGATAGATTTATTTAATAGATTTTTTAGGAGCCATTTGCCAATCTTACTATCTCTTTCAAAAAGCATCCAACATGACAAGAAATGATCTATGATGATCTTCTTGCATTTTGAAAATGTTAGTATGAACAGTATGAAGTTGGTTGGGAAGCTGAGATACCATTTTAGATGGAGATGTCTTTCAAGGGAGACAGTTGATAGTTTAGTTTGGGCCAGAGCTTTCCAAAGCTTGTATGAGCTTCATTTGCTGGTGTGCCTAGTTCTATGGAGCAAGCTGGTAACAGCTTATTGACAGAGTGGCTTGTTTTAAGCCCTGGGTTATCTCATTATGAACATCCAGCTCAATGTTGAATCCTAGACTCAGAATAATTCTCTTTATTCTATAAAGTTCTTCAAAATATATTTAACTGACATTTACTTATAGATTATTTACTTCTAAAAATTATTTAAGGTAGATTACATGGAATAATACTGAAATACAGAATAATTATGTAGGAGAAACTATCACCAGAGTTAGAGGTTAATTAAGAAACAGTAATTTGAAAATGTGTAATTAGTAGCATAAATTTTGAGGTAAGGGATCTGTGAGAAACATTTGATAAATGTCTACAAAATGACATTTCAATATAATTATTGAAATTAAATCAATGACTTAACTAGAACCTTCTTCATAGGTAGGAATGGGATAACGTAAAATGGATGATAGCTTTTGGAAGGAGGGAACTTCCTGGAAGACATCAAACATAACTTTAGTTCTCCCATTGAGAAAGTTTGAAGTGAGAGAGTTCCTTCTTCTCTACTGTCTTTGCTTTGAGAAGCAATTTATTTTGTCAAGTGTGATACTATCAGGGTTTGACAACCTTTGCCTCAAATTCAGATATTTCTCAGTCATTTGCATTTTATGGGGCCATTAGAGAGAAATGATTTAGGCTTACAAGCAAAAAGATAAGAGAATTGATTTTTAAACCAAGAACTAATTGTGGGAAGGCTAGCTACCCGTATCATACCAATTGATAATTTTTGAGAGCCACAGATCATTATAAGGGCAGAACAGGGAAGATAGGAAAAGAGTAGCTGGAGATGCAAGAGAAAGCAACTTAAAAAAAGGGGAATAGAGGCTGGTGATATGACTTAGTGGGCAAGAATGCTTAGTGTAAAATCATGAGGACTTGATTTTGAATCCACAGCACTTGCCTTAAAAAAGCCTAAAAATGCTAGGTGTGGTTGCCCATACCTTTATCTCCAGCACTGGGGCAGAGAAAAGAGGATAATTTGGACTTCATAGCTATCAGGTAGCTAAACAAAAAGCAACTATAAGTTCTGTAAGAGATCTGTCTTGAGATAGAGTGGAGAGTGATAGGAGACATCGAATATTTTCTCTTCTCCACATGTGTATAGGAGTGTACACAGATGTAATCACATATGCACACATACGTACTACACACTCACTCACATACAAAAATGGTAATGCTTACAAGAACAGAATTGTAGTAGTTTTTGTGATATTAACATCTGACTAGATCTGTTCAAAGAATTCTGTATCTTACTATATCAATACTTGCACATCCATGTCTGTTGCTGCTCTATTTACAATAGCTGGAGAATGGGATCAGCCTACATGTCTATCAAATGATGAGTAGAAAATGGAATTTCTTCTTCTTCTGAGACAGGGTTTCTCTGTGTAGTTTTGGAGCCTGTCCTGGAACTCGCTCTGTAGACCAGGCTGGCCTCAAACTCATAGAGATCTGCCTGCCCTTGCCTCCCAAGAGCTGCTGTTAAAGATATGCACCAGCATGCCTCCTGGCTGAGTAGAAAATGGAAACATGGCACATAAGAAGTTGAATTCTATTCACCACTAAAGAAAAATGAAATTATAAAAGTTTTAGGAAGATGGATAGATAGTATTATACTGAGCAAGGAAACCCAGGCACAGGAAGATACATGTTCTTTCTTATATGTGTATCCTGGTTTCTAAGTTTTGAATTTTGAGGGTAAGTTGGAGTGAGTGTCTGAAGAACTCAGGAAGCTTGAGAGAAGCCATCAGAGGAGACATTAGTGCAGTCGGGATATTGAAATACCTGGGATATAACAGTATGGGGGACTATTATATATAGAAAGGTTTAAACAGAGATGGGGCAGGATAATGGGGGTGAAGTGGAGTAGGGAAGAAATCTAAGGATGTACGAAAAAGCAATATAGAAACTTATTACTATGTAAGCTGAGAAAAATATAATTCGAAACCAGTTGGGAACATTCTTATCATGTATGGGTGTAAACTGCTGCTCCCAGAAACCGTAGTTTGTAAGTGAAAATTTCAGTATTAGGCAAAAGATAATTCCTTATGAATTGTTGACCAGAGACTCCCCAAAATAACGCAGAGTATTGTCATTGTTCTTGTTTGTCCACAAGGCTGGAGAGGTAAGATCTTGTTGCTGAGGATATCACATTCTTTGGTTACAGGATATTGAAAAAAATCAAGCTGGAACTGAGCTGACAGCTCCAGGCTTGCTGGCTCGTGTTTTTAGCATCAGAAAGTGCTATTTAGTGTTGTTAGTGGAGAACAATCATTAACATTTTTATCCAGCTGTGGTCCCTGAGGCTCTAATACTAATATTACAGAAAAGATATGCCCACTGGAAGAATAGTGACGTGACTGTTTTGGGAGTAACCAACTGTTTTCTGACTGGATTTGAAATCCATTCATTGACAGGGAATGAACACCTTAGGTACTGAAAACCCAGACAAAAGCCTATGGCCGGGGAGGTCATAGGCCCTAGGGATGAATCTGCTACTACAGTTTCCTAAATGGCCATGATATCAAATGGCCTTCTAAGTAATTATGATCATACCCATAGACCAGGGAAGTTCTTAGCCTTGGACAGAGAAACTCTGTTTTGTAGCAGTCAATGATTACTCTGCTCAAAGTGCTGAGAAATGTGGGACTGCTTAGTGCTCAACCATGAATGGGACATCTATGTCACTTCTAATGCATGAACATAGCAGAAGAGGGGGTAGAATAAAATAGTAGCTGAGGATAGGGATTAGTGCTTTGACATTTTGCCAACTGGTTATGAAATGGTTGCTACAAACATGAACATACAGCGGTTATGGTTGTCTGAACAAGGCCTGTGTGACACTGATCTGGTTAATAGTCCATATTTCTGAGAACTATTGACAATAGATGGGTACCACAGGAGGGGCTGTCATTTTATTAAGTAGTGTGGCCACTGGAGGGCTCTACATACTCCACATATTTAGTAGGCCAAAAAAAGAGAGAAAGGAATGGCATATATGGTCTTGTTTGGTAACTTGACTACATCTGGAATCAGCTAAAATCTAAGCAGTTGGGAACACCCATGAATGCTTTTCTTGATCAGATCTTTCAAGGGTGGAAGACCCACACTAAATTCAGATTATACCTTCTGGTATCAGCCTACATAAAAGAACATGGAATAAAGAAACTTTTGCTTTTTGCCTGCTTGCCCTCACTCTTTATGGCAAGTTCATCTATCCTGTTGCTGAGGCATTGATATTAGAACCTACTTCTTTAGGATTCCAACATATGCTGAAGACCGGCTGAGGTATCCAGCCTCATAGACTGAGCAACTATCAGATTCTTGGCCTTTATGTTGGGAGACAGCCACTGTTGTACTATCCAGACTACAGTCACAGCCTGTAAGCTACTCTAATGAATCCCATTAATATATATTCAGGAACAGTGCTGTTCCACTAGAGAATGCACATGAAAGTGTGTGGGGGGACTGGTTGAGGAATAGGAGGAGTTCAGAGGGATGGTAATAGGGGTGGGAAATAAGACCACAATGCATTGCATTGTACGCAGTATGGAGCTGTCTAAAAATAAAACAACAACATTGATAATAAACAAAAATCTATTCAATGTAGCTCTGTGAACACTGCCACAGAACCTCTGCCATGCAATTGTGAGGCAAATAAATCAAATAGTTCCTCACACTATGGAACTAGCTTCTTAGAAGTCAGTGTGGTACAACACTAGCCATTGGTTATCTGGCTATGTTTTAATTCTAGCAGTCTTTAAATTGTCAAGTAACATGAGGATTGGTGGCCACCTAACCATTCAATGACTACATTGGTTATCTGATTCTATGTAATCTTGACAGCCCTTAAATTGGAAGAAGACCCCAATTGGAAAGGATATCTACAATTCCACACCCTTTGCCTCCTTCTTTTCTATGTGTACATACTAGGTGACATGCTTAATGCACTGTTACTCTTACAGATCAGCCTAAGAACTCAATACCTGATGGATAGAGAGTGTTAAAGTTTTAACAGAATGGATAGCCAGGTACTACTTCCATCCTCTCAAGAACTGCTCTGGACATGACCACCACTGTGAGCCCAGTGGGAGAGCTGGAGGGCTTATTGTTGGGCAGCAGCACCAGTGCCAAGCCAAATGTAGTTTGTGGACTTCTGAGGACAACAGAGGGCTACCTTGCTTGAGGCTGTATTTGACATGTTCCCTCTTATAGTTCTCATTCTCGCATTGTGGTGGTTTTTATTCCTATTGTAGCTGGAAATATATTCAGATTAAAAAGAGTTGTCTGAGTTGAAGAGAAGAATAAAGAGTTTCACTTTGGAAATTGTGGGGAAAAATATCAAAGTAGGTGGGATAATTTGTCAGTCCTAAGCAGTACTTCAAGGATTGGAAACACTGTTCATCTGGAAACAATCCAGTTTGCCTTGTAGCTTGTGGTTTAGCTCTGTTAAATATGTACATAAAATATAATATATACATATACTATTATGTAAGTGTAAATGTTTTTATTTATAGCTTCTTACAGAGTTTTAGAGTCAAGAAAGATATACATTATATACAGAGTGAATGATATTAAAATGATTGTAAACTTTTACTTAATGCTCTATTCTGTTTGTATCAATATCCATAATTCTATACCTGAGATGTTAGAGTAAGGAAGGAAGTAAGTCCTACCAGATGGCTGCAATCTTTTCTGGAATAAATATCTGGAATCCTCATCTCCAAAGCTCTAAAAGTAAAGATTCATTTATATGTAAATTCCTTTGTAGCATCTTGGTTAAAGCTTTGATATACAACCAATAATCCCTTTAAAAGATTATTTCAGCAATCTTCAAGTCCTTCTGATGCAGAGTACATACCATGAGTAAAATTCAGTTTACCTGGATCAAAGACAAAGTTCAGTCCAGTGGGTGAAGCTAATCACATTTTTGAGGAATTATGAATTATTTCATGTGAAGGTGGGGCTCCTGAAGAATATGGAGGGGAAGTGCTTAACCAAAGAATTTTAAATGTTGTAAAACCACATGACTGACTGATAAACAATAAGGCCTTGCTATTCTTAGTTAACCCTTCCCATTTTATCCCTTCTAGGATCTGATCTCTTTCCCTCTCTGGTCTTGATCCTAGAGCCTGACCACCAAGGCTATCATCACTAAAGCTTCCATTAACATCTGGTCTTGTATTTGATTTGGCCAATTGGAAGAAACTGTAAGAACCTGGGGTAATATAGAAGAGAAATGGCAGATTTTTTATTTCCTGTTGTCTCTCAACTTGGACATGTGATTTTGGCTTTGGGTCATCTTTCATGATCACAGTCCCTGCCAGGAAAATCCTCCCTCTATAGCTCTGTGTCTCACTGGATCCCAGGCAGAGGTACCACTTCATCCTCTAGTACCATCACCATTGCATTAAAGGATTCCTATTGTTGCTAACGTCTGGTGTTTCATCAGTTCCCGTGAATTCCTTCATTGTGCCCACACTTTTAGAAGTCTCTTGAATCATTTGACATGGTTTTGTTGTTTTATTCCCTCCAGAGACCTTGATGATAGAAAATGTGAAGCATTTGTTGAAGATCATTCTGTGGAAGCAGTGACAAATTTGGTAAAATTCCACCCAATTCCTGAAATTTTGCCCATCACTCTACACCACAGATCTGCCTGTATTTTTCTAACTTTTTTCAGGAAGTTCTTAGGGGAAAGTCTTTAAAACTTGAACAGCCATGAATTATTAATTTTTTTCTCTAGGTCCTGGCTGGACGTTCTGTCCACAGCAATAGAGGTCTGCAAGGAAAAATACATTCTGGAGCATCCTGTCTGCTCCAGCTGCAGATGTGACAGGGAGAATGAGGCTAAGTAAAGATGATGAAACACAAGCTAAATGTACTGGGATGAGCAATAAAGTAGTTTAGTGCTGTAGATGAATTCCTTGAGTTCCTTTTAAAAATACGAAGATTCATGAATTTGCATGTCATGCTTGCACAAGGGCCATGCTAATTTGTATAATCTTTCCAATTTTAGTATATGTGCTGCCAAAGTGAGCATTCCTGGAGTTCTTTTACCTACCTTAGTTTTTTTTTCAATTAGGAAAACTGAAGTATACTTTATATATAGTAAAATTTGCTTTGCTAGGCTATATCTCTGTGGAGTTTCACAAATACATACAATCATAAACGTCCACCACAACAAAGATACAAAACAATTTTGTTTTAAATAACTCCTGCCAGCTGCCCATTTGTACTCTGCCTCTTACTGCCCAGGCCTGCATTGCCTGTTAAGCAATAGTCTCTTTTCCATTCTTATAATTTTGGCTTATCAAGAATGTCATGTAAGTGGAATCATAGAGTATGTATATTTTGAGTCTGCCCTTCATCTCTTAGTCTAGTACAGTGGTTCTCAATCTTCCTAGAGCTATGACCCTTTCATACAGTTCCTCATAGTGTGGTGACCCCCAGTCATAAAATTATTTTTTTGCTACTTCATAAATGTAATTTTGCTACTGTCATGAATTGTAATGTAAATATATTTGGAGATAGAGGTTTGCCAAAGGGGTAATGACCCCTATATTAGAACTGCTGGGCTAATATATTAGATTCATTCATCCATTTGTCTGTATCAGGAGTTTTTCCCTAGTTATTACTGACCAATATTATAATCTGCTTATGCACAATATTTTATCCATTCTCCCATCCACTAGAGAAGGAAAATTTAGTTATTTACACTTTGGAGATATTATGAATAAAGCTACTGTCATCAGCCATGCTCAGGTTTTTATGTGAACATTAATTTTCATTTCATCTGGGAGTGAGATGCCAATAACATGGTGAGAAACTACCTATGAGAAACTACCAAATGACTTTATAAAAGTCTGTACTATTTTGTATCCCAACATTTTCCCACAAGGTGTTTTATTTATAAGTATCAGCAGACATTAGAATCATACAAATAAACACTTTTCTAAAATGCACTCCAAACATAAATAATCTGATTAAAGGAGATTTATAGTTCCTTGATCATGTGTTTTTGGAGCTTCTTAACCTAATCATGCTTGGTTTTGAAAAGACAGCCTTACATACATAAAGAGGACTTTTTGAGCCAACAGGACATAAGACACGGAGAGGACATGGATGAAATAATGAAAAGCAGCTAATGGGTCTGTTATAGTCCATTATTACTTTTTTAGCAGAAGTAATTTAGTAATTAGGAATGTCACAAACCTCTGGGTTCTTATCACTTTAGGAGATACAATAGACATCTAATATGGAAGAGAACGGTGGTGAGATAAGGACTGATTGCCATTAATACATGGCAGCATTGTTAGTTGTTATGCAGGTGGTGCTCAACCTCTTTTTTTTTTTTTTTTTTTTTTTTTTGGTTTGGAGCAGCCTATTGATTTTGCTGTTGTTGAGCTCCAAGTCCAGAGAAATGGATAGTGCATGTTAACAAGAAACCACAACAATCTCCCCTTCCTGCGACCTGCTGCTGCTTGCTGTGTAGGGGGCAGCTGCCTAGTAGATGTGAATAATTGATTTTTCAGCTGGCGCCCCAGCGTCAGTCATTTTCATCAGTCAGCAGGTGAAGACACTCTGCAGCTTCTCACTGTCCCTGGCTCTAAGCATGTGACATCTTTGCTTAAGAAGGCCTGCAATGTGGTGACTGCTAATTGCCTGCACTTATGAAGTGACTTTTCTTGGGCTCTCATTGTCTCCCTCCAAACCCATTTTAAAGTATATATTACTGGGCTGATTTTATCTCCTGAATTGAATTGGCTGATGAGCTCTGGGCAGCTGTGATTTGTCATGTCTATGTTTATCTTCAGCTCTCAGATGACTGGTGATTAGAAAGCAGACCAAGTAGGGGATATGGTGTTAGAGGTCATGAAGTCATGACCCAATGATCATGAGCAGCCCTTACTGGGTAACAGTTCATGTGCTCCCCATATTTCTATCAAAATCAGTCATGTAAGTGTTTACTGAGATAGGGAACAAAAGGTCTCCTTGTTAAGATTTTCTTTGAAGGAATCATGTTACATAAGAAAGGTTTCAGTTCTCTAAACTTCTAGAAATGAGGCTACTGGTGTTTTACAAGATTAGAAAAGTGATACATGAATATATGATAAGTAATATGGAAACTAAAATATATCATTTATAAAAATTTTAAAAGTTTCTAAACACTTAGAGAGTGTATATAATGTGTAAGAATATACAATATATATGTAAATTTTATACTGGGATTATACTACTTATACAGTTTTATAAACCTACTGTTTTCCTTAACAGTATCTTATGATCCTTTTTCTTTTTTTCTTTTTTTTTTTGGTTTTTCGAGACAGGGTTTCTCTGTGTAGCTTTGTGCCTTTCCTGGGACTCACTTGGTAGCCCAGGCTGGCCTCAAACTCACAGAGATCCTCCTGGCTCTGCCTCCCGAGTGCTGGGATTAAAGGCGTGCACCACCACCGCCCGGCTATGATCCTTTTTCTATGTCATTAAGTGGAAAGATATGTCTTTTATTTTGTCATATTTTGGCAAATACTATAAACAATGGTTTAACAAGCTTCATTAGCCTACAACAAGTTTTCATCTGATTCTTTCTGGTTTTGTTTATTTGTTTTTGAGATGGGTCTCATTGTGTAGATCTGCCTACCTGGAACTTGGTATGTAGCCCAGGCTGGCCTTGAACTCATGAAGATCTGCTTGCCTGTGCTTCCTGAGTGTTGGGATTAGAAGTGTGCACCACCACACCTACCCCTTATCTGATTTTTTTATGAGAAAATTACTACAAGTAAAATGGTTGGCTAAAACTGTATGCATATTTAAATACTTACAATTGAATATATGTACATATTCAAATCACTTTGGAAGAGCATATAAACAATTTATCTTTCAACAAGCAGGCACACAATACCAATAGACATGATCATTTTGTTTGTCTTTGCTATATTGGCTAGTAGTCAATCGCTCTCATGTTTTGCAGACCATTTTATATTTTTTCTTGTGGATTGTCTGTTCACAGACCTTGTCTAGTATAGTTTTATCTTCCTTTTTTTTATTTCCAAGAAACCTTAACCTGCTCAAGATATTAAATTTCCCTCATAAATATTTTCTCATGTTTTTCCAGTCTTCTGTAGAACTCTGTGATTAGGGATTTAGATCCTGAAGACAGGGATGCTTTGGTTCAAAAACTGGCTCTGCTACTTAGAAACTAACATTGATTTCTGTTATAGCTATTTTGTACATTATTCTCCTCATCCTAAAATAGTATCAAATGACTTAAGTCATGTAAAATACTTAGAATGGCACTTGGTACTTGGTAAACACTATATATGGTTGTTATATTTTAATTACATCCTCAGTGTGGTATGTCAGTAAGTCTTCCATTTGGTATAGGGCATGGTACCAGATACCTGTAACCCCAATACCTAGGAAGCTGAGACGGGGGCATGTCAAGTTTAAGGCCAGCCTGGACTAAGAAAGACAATCTCAAGACCAAAATCAACCCAAAGTCCCCCAAACTAAAACCAAAGCAAAAAAAAAGTCATATCTATCAATTTTTATACCTGAGCTTTCTCTTTATAATTCATGTATAAAAAGATCTTCACCTAAAGTTTTTTTTTCCTTTAAAAAAACGACAACCCCTTTTGAGATTCAAATCTCAAATCTTGTAGATTGAAAAACTCTTAACACTTTTCTTTGGTTATATTTTTGATTATGCTGAGGTTTGAAACATCTTGGGATGAAGAAGCATCTTGTTCAGGAAGGTTATTGACACTTGACAGTCACAACAAAGCAAATACAGTGCTTCTGTAGAATAAAAAAATAGGTTAGGTGCAGTTGAAGTATTTAGTTGTACAATTTCAGAGGATTCTCATTCCAGCTATATCAGAAAACTAAATAGTTGAACACAGATCAGAATTGCTATTAGTAGGTTGAAAGGGTGGAGTAATCTGAGAATTAAGGGGAGATGAATGTAAAATTCTGGGCAGTTGTAGTGGTTGTTGACTAAATATTTGGGAAGAGCCTTTCTTTTCTTTTGAGAGATAGTTTGTATTATTGTGTTTTGTTAGAGCTGTGTAGCCAGTAAAGGGGCTCTCATATGTGATTATTACATGACAGTTGGAAAAATGTCACAGGACTAGACAGGCAAGGAGAACAGCTGTATAAGCAGGAAATTTGGCTAATTATATATGGTTTTAAGTAAATAGATCAATAAAGACTTTTTACTTGAAAAATATATACAATATGTGTCTGTTCATAAAAAAGAAAAGGGTGGCACAGAATTTTGCTTTTTTTTTCATCAAAAAGTTGAATATGAGTTGCCCATATAACTTTACTTGACTAATAGAATATGGTATGGGGCTTCCACAACCTCCATTCTCTTCATGTGCTGTCCTGGACTATCATTGTATAAGGAGGGCTTATATTAAGAGCCACAAGGAGGGACAAGTTAGCTATGTCATGTGTTCTGGCTGAACCAGTCCATAGCTGTGCTGCTCATCAAATATCAGTCCTATGGAGATCAGCAGAAGAACTACATAGTCAATGTATAGAATTGCGTGAAGTGATAAATTGTTGTTGTTTTAAGCCACTGAGTTTTGCGGTGGTTGGTTTATAGCAATAAACTGAATGCATAATTCTAGAGGATTTTCATCTCAGCTGTGCACATTTTTTCCATTAGGAGTGCTTGGCACAGAAAAGAAATCTAAGGCTTTAACAAAGTTCTTTTTATCTCTGATTGCCAATAAGAATGCATCTATCCTCCCCACTTCCAAAATTGTGTCTACTTTAGTTTTTTTGCTGTATTTCAGAGGAAGAGCATAAGGGTGCAATTTTGGAATTGAGCCCATGTTTATAGAGAGCTCCTTGGACTAGCTGTGAGCTCATTACATCATTTAGCTCTTTGTGATTTTCATATGTTGAACTCTTACTAAGTGTCAGGCTGTTTTTTTGATTTAAAATTCCTAAACTCAATTTCCCCAAGGTTCTGAAATTGCCATATGATTGGGGGTTAGAATCAAGAGGCATTCACAGTGCAGTGGAACTTTTTTTTTAGAGTTGGTACAAGGCTTGTAAAACATAAGAAAGCCATTCACCTTTCTGTCCCCGTTTCCTCAGCTGTAGAGCAAGGTGTACAAACCATATCAATTCTAAATTGATTTCTAATTCAGAACATCTCTGATTTCCTTCCATTTTGTCTGTTGTGAGCATTTATGTATTTCTTGAATACATAGTTATTTTTTCATAACTTTTAAAATATTTTATCATAGATCTCTGGGCTACCCAGCTTCCAATTTCTGGTCATCCAGATAGTGTCAGGTATGGGCTCCCTTTCGTGGTGTGGGGCTCAAGTTAGACCACTCATTGGCTGGTTACTCCGACAAGTTCTGTGCCTCCATTGTCCTAGTATATCTTGAAGGTTGGATAGATTATAGGCCAAAAGTTTTATGGGTGGGTTGGTGTCCCAGTCCCACCTTTGGAAGCCTTGCCTGGTTACAAAGGATGGCCAGTTCAGGTTCCAAATCCTGTTATTAGGAGTCCTTGCTACGGTCACACTTATAGATGCTTTGGAGTTTCCATTGCACTAGGTTTCTACATCCCCAAATGCCCTCTAATTTCAGTCATACCATCTACTACTCTCTCTTTTCCATCTCCCCCCATCCCTCCTTTTCCCATCCCCACCTTCCCCAAGTCCACATGCAAAATCTATTCTATTTCCTCTTCCCAGGGAGATCCATGTGTCCCCCTTAGAGCCCTCCTTGTTACTTAGGCTTTCTTGGTTTGTGGATTTTAATATGATTATCATTTACTTAACAGTTAATATCCACTAATAAGTGAGTTTATACCATGTTTGTCTTTCTGGGTCTGAATCACTTTATTCAGGATGATTTTTTTCTAGTTCCATCCATTTGCCTGCCAATTTAATGATGTCATTTTTTTAACAGCTAAGTAATATTTCACTGTGTAAATGTATCATATCTTCTTTATCTATTCATCTGTTGAGGGACATATAGTTTGTTTCCAGGTTCTGGCTATTATGAATAAAGCTGCTATGGACATAGTTGAGCAAGTGTCCATGTGGTATGATTGAACATCCTTTGGGTATATGTCTAAGAGTGGTGTAGCTGGGTCTTGAGATAGATCACTTCTCAGTTTTCTGAGGATCTGTCATATTGATTTCCATAGTGGTTGTACAAGTTTGCATTCCTACCAGCAGTGGAGGAGTGTTCCCCTTGCTCCACATCCTTGCCATCATGAGCTGTCACTTGTGTTATTTATCTTAGTCATCTTAACAGTTGTAAGATAGAATCTCTTTTTTTTGAATTTATTTTATTTTATTTTACAATATAATTCAACTTTACATATCAG
>CABHPQ010050120.1:0-34671 GCA_902168405.1 Peromyscus aztecus
GTGTATCCCAATCTGGCCTGGAAATCACTATATAGCTCAGGCTGGCTTTGAACTCCTGATCATCTTGCCTAAGCTTCCCAAGTTCTCAGTTTACAGATGCATACCACCATGCCCTGCAAAATGGGTGTTTATAGGCACAAGACAAAACAGAAGAAAATGGTTTTTCTTGGAGAATAAGAGGGAAGAATGGAAGGAGCAGAAAATTTTTACATTAACTGACCCTTCTTACTGTTAAATATTTTAATAATATATGATTTCTATTTTCAGAATTTTTGTATTTTCAAGGCTTAGGGCCTAATGAAAGAAAGAAATTCCCATATCTCCATAGCACTGACATGGGAGCAAAAAGTAGAAAAGATTGGTTGTGGCAAAGCTAAAGTCAAGGGTATGCATCCAGAAAAAGACAGATACCCAGAATCACACTCTTATTCACAGTGTTATTAAGGGATAATGAAGAGACTGTGGGGGATGCTGAGCATGAAGAAGGTACCTTGAGAGGCTGGGCTGAGTCATAGAAAGGGGTTAAGCTGAAGCTATTTGGGTTCCTGTTGGGGAAAGAGGCTGTTCACCTTGGCCTCTGCCAATCTTTTCATCAGAGTTTTTGTTACTATAGGTGGAGATGGCTGAAGAAGGAAGCTTGTGCTAGGATAGGCTCCAATAGAACACAGAAATTTGAGTAAGGGCTTATTGTAATATCTGGGGCAGGGCCAGTGATAGGAGCAGACTCAAAGGATGGGTCACTCAGGGGAAAAGGCTTTGTAGTACTCTGTTTTAAAGTGAAAAGTTGGCATGTTGATCTGTCACGTGCACCTGTTAGGTAAATGTATACCAAAATACTACTCAATATGGAAACTACAAGTACAACCACCATCTTTGCCAAAGAAAGCCGTAATCAAAATCAGCTTTCTGATTTTGCTAGTACCACTTTGAGCCTCAGTGGTCCTAGTAGAAATGTCACATCCCCCCAAAATGAACTCTTTTGGTAGCAATCCCACTCCCACAAAGTCCTTAATGCTTAAAAAATTAGATTTATTTATTTTGTTTTATGCGCATGGGTGTTTTGTCTACATGTATGTATGTATACCATGTGTGTGCCTGGTACCCACAGATGCCAAAAAAAGAGTGCTATGTCCCCTGGGACTAGAGATGGGGATGGTTGTGAGCCATCCTAGGGTGCTAGGAACTAAGCCTATGTTCTCTGCAAGAGCAACAAGTGCTCTTAATCTCTGGGCCATCTCTCCAGCACCTCTTACCGATTCTTGATTTTTCTGAATACCTAGAACCCCTGGAAACCTTCCCCATTTCTCATCCTGTGATGGAAGGGAGCATAGGATGAAAGCAGAAACTGACAATAAAACTTTTTGTTTCTATTTTGGACCAAGGCAAGGAGAAAGTAAGCATCTCTGAAATCAGACAAGGCATTGCTAATTTAACCATCCATTGCCCCTAAGTCTGTTCCAGTTCTGTCCTATTTATTCCCTGCTCCTACCCTATAACCTAGTCTAGCCTTTTGCTACCTGTTCTTCTCTAGGCCAGACCTGGTGTCAACTGTGGAGCATGAAGAAATGAGAAACTGACGTTCATTCAGAAACTCAACAGGTGAACAGGCTCACATTATTGGTTGTAGTATTAAGGCAACTCTATGTAGTTAAAAGGGAGGTTTATTTTGTGGGGTAACTTACAAGTAAAGGGATAGGTTACAGGGTCCGGGAAAGGTGTAGTGCAGTCCAGCGGTGTTCTCTGGAGAACTCTGCTTGGTCTACATCCAGCATCCAGGATCCAGGAATCAAGAGAGTCAGCACATCCAGATCTCAGGTCTTAAGGGCTCCCTGTCAGCCCTGCCTCATAGGCATGACAGTTACCGGAAGCCTCAATGGGGGTAGTACTTCCAGGTCAAAGCTGGAACAGCTACCCACTACACTCACATGATTATTAATGCTCCTAATATGTAACAGCCATTGCTTGAGAAGCAGAATGAAACACCATTCTTGCCACTCTGGAACCAATAAGGGGGTAAGGTAGACAGAGAAATAATCAAAGAGTTATAGGAATCAGTGGTAAACAATGTGGTTATGGGAGCCTGGAAGGCTGTGGAAGCATGGAGAAGGGACTAATTCAACCAAGAGGTTAGAGGAGACATTTAGGAGGTGACACAAAAATGAGAATATCCACAAAGAGCTAAGACACATGGAAGAAAGCAGCTACTGCATGGTATGTGGCATTCCTCTCTAACTTCCTATTCATAGCCCATTGAATGCAGAAATCCTGGGAGTTTGGAGGTGGTGGTAAGGAGATAACAATGTAACTGATGTACAAATTTGAAAGTATCTAAGGTTAACTAATTACACCTTCCTTCCTACAGGAATTCTGTACATCACTTCCAACCAATAACCTTACAGGCTCAGTCTCCATGTAAACCTTATTTAATATACCCATCTCAGCCTCTACTCTTGCCTCAGATAACTGTTCAAAATGTATAGCATCTCTGTTGGAAAGCATTGCCTTAAGGTCTAGGAAAAACAACTTTATATTTAGATGAATTAAAGTACTCTCACACAAGCAGTCTTTCATTCTGTACCAACCAAGGGCAGAATTTTAAAAGCTGATAGAATGAGGTCAAGGGTTATGCCTGGAAGAGCAGACTAGATCCCCATCTGTGAAAAGGGCTCTAGGATTTCTCACAGCTTAGAGAATTGCTAGAAGAATATCCTTCCCAGCCCAGTAGTTCCACAAAGGAGACTAAAACATGGAATCATTGAAGAAAAACCACACCTTAAGCTCTGAATTTATTCTCTTAGGCTTTGGGGACCTGGCTGAACTACAGATTCTCTTTTTTGGACTCTTTCTAATTATGCATCTCATCACCCTAGCAGGCCATACAACTATTGTGCTCATCACCCTCATTGATACCTGCCTTCAGACACCCATGTATTTCTTCCTTAGGAACCTATCTGCCATTGAAATTTGCTACATATTAGTTATTGTCCCTAACATGCTGGCCAATTTCATGTCCAAAAACCAGCGAATGCCAATCCTTGGATGTGCTCTACAAATGCACCTCTTCATTGCCCTGGGTGGAGCAGAGTGTTTCCTCCTTGCTGCAATGGCCTATGACCGTTTTGTGGCCATCTGCAACCCCCTGCGTTACACACTCATTATCACCAGGGCACTCTGTCTGCAGATGTTGGCTCTGGCATTCATCAGTGGTTTTACACTTTCACTTACCCTTACCACGCTGATATTCCTCCTGCCCTTCTGTCAGTCCCATGTCATCAACCATTTCTTCTGTGACATTCCTGCTGTTCTATTCTTAGCCTGCTCTGACACACGGGCCAATGAGATTGCAGTGTTCCTTGTCTGCATGCTGATTCTGTTGATACCCTTCTTGTTGATTCTGTTTTCCTATGGATTCATTATTGCTGCCATCCTCAGAATTCATTCAGCAGAAGGCAGGAGCAAAGCTTTCTCCACCTGTGCTGGCCACCTGTTGGTCTCTATTATGCACTATGGCTGTGCAATATTCATCTACATCCGTCCCAAGTCCTGCTACACCCCGGAACAGGACAAAATTGTATCCTTAATCTATACCAATGTAACCCCAATGCTCTACCCTATGATCTATAGCTTGAGGAACAAGGAAGTCAAAGGTGCCCTCAGGAGACTCCTGGTGAGCCACAACTGATGAGGTGGCAGCCCAATACAAATTGAAAAGGAAGGCACAGCCCAACAACTGTAACCAGACCATTTTTCAACAACTCAGTCATCTCAATGAACACTTTATATTCCCATGCTCTCTTTTGGGGCTTCTGCATGGTTCTGGGTGCACATGAAACTTACTGCTCACTTTTCTGTGTTTGGGAAGATGAAATGAGTCTTAAGATTTTTGAGGTGTGGAAACGGTTTCAGAGTTTCCTATGGATTGGAGAATAACTAGAATATTCTGCATTTTAGATGCTTTTCTGTTCTCCATCATAATCAATTTGATCCATCATCAGGAGCACTGCCAGAGAGGACACTGATGAGCAAGAAGGTGATAGGATGACCCAAATAAAGCTTCTCTGGCTAAAAAACCAAGGAGAATACAAATGTAAGAAACTTCCTGATCAAAGCTAAGTAAAGAGTTTGAAATTAATAAACAGCCCAGAATCTGAATTCCTGTGCCACCAAAAGATAGCTTAGACATTACTTAAGAAACAATGCAAACTGAAGCAGCGCACTAACATTACAAATGAGGATCTGCAATCTGCCAACACTGTGATCTACACTCAACTTCCCCACCATCCTCCCCAAGGCA
The DNA here is from genome assembly GCA_902168405.1 of Peromyscus aztecus. NCBI lineage: Eukaryota > Metazoa > Chordata > Mammalia > Rodentia > Cricetidae > Peromyscus > Peromyscus aztecus. Next base: position 4,295 of record CABHPQ010050120.1, read on the forward strand.
CTTCAGTATTGGATTCCTTTCCTTCCACTCTGGGCCAAATGACCCCTCATGGCTTACATCTTGCTAAAGGATCAATCTAACATTTAAAGCCATGCAGGCTGCCCATAGCTGACCCAGCAGCTGAAGGAGGTGTCCCTTCTCTGTGATCACATGTGCTTATGCATTTTTAGTGCTATAATTATTTGTATGCGCCATTACCAGCCTGGGAGCTCTTTGAAGGTGAAAACTATGATTAATTTCTATTATCCCAGCACATAGCACACAACAGGTGCCTAAGAAATGGCTGTTTGGCTGAACTATGAAATCCCATGAACTTTGGAACAGGAATGTATTCAGACATTGATTGTATACTTCTCTCTATGTGTGTATAGTGCTTACATGTGTGTTCATGTGTGAAGATACATGTGTATGTGTGGTATATGCAGGTAAATGTGCATGCATGGAGGGGGCAGGTATATGCATTTATGTGGATGTAGAGGTCAGAGAACAACCTTGGATAGTCTCATTCCACATTCCTCGTGTGCTGTTTACATTTTTCTTTTTTAGAAAAGGTCTCTCACTGGCCTTGAGCTCACCAAGCCAACAAGACTGGATGTCCAGTGAGTCCTAGTGACCCACCTGTCTCTATCCCTCCAGCTCTGGAGCTACAAGCACATGCCAATATGTTTAGATTTGTTAATATGTGTCCTAGGGATCAAATTCAGGCCCTTGTGCTCATACACTTTATTGATTAAGCTATCTCTCCAGTCTCTAAAACTATTTAATAACCTATCTAATTGAGATGTCACCTATAATCCTGGGACATAGATTAGGTATACTGATTATGAGAAAGTATTTGATGATTCCATTCCCACCCCACAGACTGGACTGCATGTTATGGATGCTGTGATTCCCTCTACCATAACACTTAGAAAGAGATATATCTTGAATGAATGAGCACCTCGATTGTCCAGGCACTGGATTAAACACTGGGAATACAGAAAACTTGAAGATAAGATTCCTGTTCTCAAGGAGCTTGCAAACTAGCCTGGGCTATTAGACACTAAAACAATCAATTTTAATACAATGGTTACTTCCTATTTGTTCATTCCTCTCACCAAATGTAGTAACTCTCATTTGTCTTGAGGGAGCTTGGCCCCTTGTTGGACCCTTCATTGAACAAATAAACATGACCATGGCCACATTTCTCTAGACTTTGTATTCAACCAACAATTAATTTTTGTGTGGATTGAACTGAAGAAGCATTCTTAAATAAAACATGGAACAGAAAATCTTTAAACACTATCTATCTACAACCTTGCTCAACTTTTTCAGTTTGTCCTTCCTATCACCTCTGTCATGATGCTTAAGTGCTGAGTCTGCCCTCAGAAGCACCAAAGGGTCAGAGATACCTGGAAGGACAGTAACAATGAACAATGTAGCTTTGTGGGGAAAACAGTCCTCCATATCCTGGCCAAAGTAATACCATTTAGTTGTTTTGTATACGGAGGCTGGGTGCAAAATGCAGCAAACAAAACCATCTGTCCAATAGTTTGACAGTGCATGCTGTGACCTTTGAATTAATAATGAAGACAAAAATGTCATAATCCCCACCACACACACAGTTCCTTTCTAGGTCTTGTTTATTTCTGCCATCTTCTGGAAGCTACTGAAGTGAGACTATTTTCTTAGAGGTATGTTGTGTGATATTTTGATTACATTCTGACAATAAAGTTTGCTTTGAGTCAGAGGGCAGAGCTAGCCACTAGCTGAACAAAATTAACCATAGCAGTCTTGGAGGACTAAGGACAGATAGGAGACAGGAAGTAGTAAGGCAGGGCTGAGAGAAGATCTCAGCCTTTTTATATTGAGGAACGGAAGAGAGAGGAGGTCACTGGTGGCTTCTCTGTCACTTCTCTGATCATTCAGGTTCTTACCCTTATATCTGACTCCCAATTTTTTATTGATAAAGAATAATTAGATAAACGCCTCAGAGGGAAAGAGTTCAAAGGAGTAACTTAAGAATATGTGAGGAGCAGCTTCTGAATTAGCTTTTGACTTGACAATAAAATTAGATATAAGGGGACAATATGGAGAAAAGTATTCTTGGTATCCCTGCCATCGCTAGACTTAACAGTGAGTTTCCTGTCCAGTCTACATCACTGGACTGTATCTTCTCTGGTCCTCTGTGAGAAAAGTATTCATTTAATATCTCCCTGTTCTCTGGGAAACTAGATATCTTTTGTATCTTAAAAATAACTGTAATTATAGAGTTAATATATAAAGATTTGGGAGCTTCTGCTTCTTTGCTTGTACTGTTTTATTATGTAGTCATTTATTAATTTGTTTCTTTATGTCAAAAATACAATTTATATTCATCTCTTTTAAACAAATTAGTACATTTTGTTACATTATTATGTTTCATGACTAGATCTTTATGTAAAATATTTTTAGTAAACTAAAGAAAGCAATGAATAGAAAGGAACTAGTAAGCAGGAGATAGATGCAAAAAAAAGTTGTAAGAGAATTTTTTTATAAGAACTGATTTTGCATTGCAAAATAAGACTTTGTCTTGAAGTAAAATAAATGGATGGAAATAAGGGCAAAGCAAAAAGTTAAAAAAAATGTTGCAGAGATAATGTATCAGGATCTGAGCCATGTTGGCATGCCACGTGATACAGATGATAGTAAACCTAATATTGGTAAGTTTATGGAAAGCTCAGAACAGTAAGTCACCTAGGTAGGGATGGGGATGGGGAAGTGTATGCCGCATCTATAGCACTCCCTGTGTTGGAAGCATAGAATTTCATGGAGTAGGAGCCCCCAGAATAGCTCCTCTGACAGAGTGGCAAAGGTTGCTTAAAAATGAGGGCCATACAGGATGACCAGAAGTTTCACACTGAAATATAAATATATTGATCACCTTCTAATTACAGACCACATGGGATCTGGTGGACATGAGCATAGCACACTGTAACTTATGGCAATTTCATAAAAATAGAGAGGGCAATGGACATCTGTAGATAGACAGTTATGGAACGGTCTAAGAAGGCCAAACAGTTATTCTCCTCTAGGAATATATGGCTTCTATTTATTCTCTACAAGAAAACACACTAGGAGAAAAATGTCCCTCTGAGACAAACTATACACTGCTGTCAGAGAATTTCACTTGTCTGAGAGTACAAATACTAAAGGCTGGACAAAATGAGAGCCACGCATGTGGTAGTTAAGGCTAAACCAGAGGAATATGAGGATATCATAGCCTCCCTCAAAAAAATTTAAAAAATTATTCATAGTGCTCTCTTTGCCACTTTGAGAGTGAAGACCATTCTCAGTAATCAGACTGTTGACATTCCAGAAAATGTCACCATCACTCTGAAGGGGATCACAGTCATTGTGAAGGGCCCCAGAGGAAGCCTCCAGAGGGACTTCAATCACAGCAATGTAGAGCTGAGTCTCCCTGGAAAGAAAAAGAAGAGGCATTAGATTGACAAATGGTGAGGTAACAGAAAGGAACTGACCACTGTCTGAACCATCTGCAGTCATGTTCAGAACATGACTGAGGGTGTTGTGCTGGGCTTTCATTACAAGATGAAATCTCTGTAAGCTCATGTCCCCATCAATGTTGTTATTCAGGAGAATGGGTCTTTGGTTGAAATCTAAAATTTCTTGGGTGAAAAATACATCCACAAGGTTTGGTTGAGGATAAGTGTGGCTTGTTCTGTCTCTCAAGCACAGAAGGATGAATTCATCATTGAAGAAAATGATATTGGACTTGTTTCAAGTTCATTGGCTCTGATGCAGCAAGCCACAATAGTTAAAAACAAGCATATCAGGAAGTTTTTGAATGGCATCTGTGTATCTGAAAAGGGAACCATGCAGCAGGCTGATGAGTAAGACCTAAGTTACTCAGCTCCAGAACAAGATCCTGGATTATAAGTATGATTTGGAGTGTCTTCAGGGACAATAAAAAACTTATATTAAAAAAAAATAATTCACAGAGCTGGACAGATGGCCCAGCAGTTGAGAGCACTTGCTGCTTTGGTAGAGGTCCTAGGTTCAGTTCCAGCACCTACATGGTGGCTCACAATGGCCTGTAACTCCAATTCCAGGGGCTCTGTTATCCTTCTTTTGGCCTCTGTGGGCACCTTGCATGCATGTGGCACACATACATACCCTCAGGTGTATACACATACAGATAAAAATTAAAATGAACAAATATTTTTAAAAAAATCATCCAAAAAGTCTAAAGCCTCTTTAACACAGCCCAATATGGCCAGTAAAGAAGCCATGTGACTCCTGAATGACTGGACTATAGAGAGATAATGAAGTAATACTCTCCCCATTCATGCTGTTGTACCCAACATTACTCTCCTGACTAAACAATTGATACAAGTTATGATATCTCATATTCTTTGGGATCATATTACATTTTTTTAGAATTCCTATAGCCATTGAGTCCCAGAACCAGTTTATATTTATTTTAAATGGACAACAATGGACCTTTAGAGTACTTGCACAAGGTTACTTGCTCAGTCCCTCTAACTATTGTATGGCATAAGATGGTGGTTTGTAATGCTGCTTTCTTATCCTGGCCACCAACTGTAAAATGTTTCATTATTGTCTTAGGGTTTCTGTTGCTATGGTAAAACACCATGACCAAAAGCAACTTGGGGAGGAAAGGGGTGTATTTCATTTTACAACTCTCAGATCACACTCCATCACTGAGGGAAGTCAGGGCAGGAACTCAAGGCAGAAACCTGAAGGCAGGAGCTGATGCAGAGACCACAGAGGAGTATTTGTTCTTTATGGTTTGCTCAATTTGTCTTTTTCTATAACTCAGGACCACTTGCTCAGGGGTGGCACCACCTACAGTGAGCTGGGGGCGCTCCCACATCAATCCTTAATCAAGAGAATGCCCCACAAGCTTGCTTATAGGCCAATCCTATGGATGCGTTTTCTGAACTGTGGTTCCCTCTTCTCAGATAAATCTAGCTTGTGTCAACTTAACAAAAAACTAACCAGGGCAGTTATATACATGAAATCATGTTAATCCATGAATATTTTATAGATTTAGAAAAAATCTTGAAGATACATAATCAAACCTGAAGAGATGAACAGGTAAATCCCCATAACATGCAAGGGCCTGACATAGCAGTAAATTTTTAGGAAATTTTGTGATCATGTAAAACATCCATGGTATCTGAAAAAGTCATTGAGAAAATTTTACAGCAGCCTGTACTAATGAATGTGAAACAATGATGAGTACTGTTTCTAAGACTTCAGTGGTATTGGCGTATTTTTGTACCCCATCTTGTTCAAGTTGCCCATTCCTTACATGATGTGATAAATATGGGCCACATAGAATTGGAGTCAAGGGTTCAAGAAGCTTTTGATCAAGTTAAAATTTTTGTGCTGTACATTGGACTTCCTTCTACATTGTTTCATGACTGACACCAGAATCCTGTGGAAAAGGGTGGAAGCCAAACATACAACTACCAAGCATATATAAATCCCTTGAAAAGATAAAATCTATCACTGGACCTCCTTCAGTGAGGGATAAAACAACCTATCCAATAATGGGTTAGACTGAATTCCTTTTAGAAAAAATTCCTTTCTGGGATTTCCCAAAATCAGACTCTATGAAAGTAGCACATGTACTTGTAAGGTTGTAGCAATGTGGTGTCTTATCTGCTAGTCCTGTGACAAATGCATGCAAGACATATGTATTGAGACTGATGGCCTCAACTATAACTACAGGATACCTGATGAATCTATCCACTGGGCACATGTAAAATCAGAGCATGGTGGTGGGGCAACATATCCTAGAAATTTACAAAGGCTTCAGACATCTCCAGAGAGTATTCTAACATTTTACATGATACACAGACACATAAAACACATTCCCAGCTAGGACATCTAAAAGTGATTACACAAGCTGGACATAAATCAACATGTTGTTCAAATTCATAGGTTAGTATTTCTTTTATGTCTTCTTGGGAAATTCATGCAATGGGATTCTTTCCCCTTTGTGTCCATTTCAGTATGTTCTTAGGTCAGAGACAAGGCTCAAAATGTCTTTGTGATAAAATGGTGAATATAATGTATGGCTGGAAGCTCAGAAATAAATGCAAAAGGTAGATTTTTAAAATTCCTGGTGTTATTGATTATATGTTTAAAGATAGGCTGGCATTGAATCTGAATATAGTAAAACTGTTAACACCTCTTTGGATTGTAGTGAGGATTGCGTGGAAAGATTCATGGAGAGTCACATTTAGCTCAAGGCCCAGAATCTAGGTGCCAAACCAATGACAATGAGGATTTTCCATAACTTAGGAAAGTATTGGGCTGTATTTCCACCTCAGAGTTGGGTAATGTTACAGCCTAGACTAGGCATACTTGACTATCATGAGGTCTTTGCTGGGAACTTAAGCAATTTATGTTGTTTGGAAGACAACTGGAGTGGTAGGTACATAAAATCCATATAGCTCTTGAGAGAGAAAAGGCAAATGGTAATAAGAGAAAGACTGGTCAAAATAGTAGCTGACAACTTTCTACTCCAGCCCCAAATGGCTTCTATGGTTCAAGGGACACACAATGCTCTTATATCCTATGGTGGTCAGCCATTCACTTGAGCAAGCTTAGGTTGGTTCTTCTTTTATTCCTTCAGGAAGCATGAGCTCACACTGCTTGAATCACTCTCCTGGTTCTTAGGTTTACATCTTTGTGACTGGATGTGGTGGGTATGATCATAAGAGACCAAAATGAAGGAACTATTGTGTTGGAGCTATTCAGTATTATGACTGTGATAAACAGATACAAAGGTAATAAATCTGCTCCTACTTTCAGAATAAACCTATAAAATATTGACAATTACTTCAGCTCTATGAAGCATAGATTTTTTTTAAATGCTCTTTTCCCTCATGTTCTCATCCCCATCCCCTCCCCTCTAATGCTCCCCCACCCCCAGTTTACTCATGGAGATGTCCTCTGTTTCCCCTTCCCAAGGTGATCCTTATGTCCCTCCTAGGATCCTCCTTGTTTCCTAGCTTCTCTGGAGCTGTGGCTCACGAACATTAGACTAACAGCTGTGGAACCTGCATGGGACCAGACTAGACCCTCTGCATATGGAAGAGAGATGTGTAGCTGAGTCTGTTTGAGGGGCCCCTGGCAGTGTGATCAGGATCTATCCCCAATGCATGAGCTGGCTTTCTGGATCCCATTACCTATGGTTGGACACCTTGCTCACCCTTGATGCAGAGTGGAGGGGCTTGGACCTGCCTCAGCTGAATGTACCAGGCTTAGTTGTCCCCCCATGGGAGGACTTACCCTTTTGGAGGAGGGGATGAGGGATGGGTCAGGGATGGGAAGGTGGAGTGGGAGGTGGGGAGTGGAGTGGGAGAAAGGATGAGGGGTGGGTCAGGCGGGGGGTGGAGTGGGAGGAAGGATGAGGGGGATCTGTGCTTGATATGTAAAGTGAATAAAAAAATTTTAAAAACGTTCTTTTCTCTTGGAGATCTGGGTGTTCCCCCATGAACTCTTCTTGTTACCTAGTCTCTCTGGGTCTGTGGATTGTAGCATAGTTACCCTTTATTTTATAGCTAATATCCACTTATGAGTAAGTACATACCATGTCTGTCTTTATCAGTCTGGGTTATCTCACTCAGGGTGATTTTTTTTCTAGTTATATCCATTTGCCTTCAAATTTCCTGGTGTCCTTGTTTTTAAGAACTGTGTAATACTCCATTGTGTAAATGTACCACGTTTTCATTATCTATTCCTTGGTTACTCCATTGTGTAAATGTACCACATTTTCTTTATCTATTCCTTGGTAGAAGGCCATCTAGGTTGTTTCCAGGTTCTAGCTATTACAAATAAAGCTGCTATGATCATAGTTGAGCAAGTGTCCTTGTGGTATGATTGAACATTCTTTGGGTATATACCCAAGAGTGGTATAGGTGGGTCTTGAGGAAGATTGATTCCCATTTTTCTTAGAAGCCACCATACTGATTTCCAAAGTGGCTGTACAAGTTTGCACTCCCACCAACAGTGGAAGAGTATTCCCCTTGCTCCACATCCTCTCCAACATAAGCTGTTATCAGTCTTTTTGATCTTAGCATTCTGACAGGCATAAGATGGTATCTCAGAGTCATTTTGATTTGCATTTCCCTGATGACTAAGGATGTTGAGCAGTTCCTTAAATGTTCTTTTGGCCATTTGAGATTCTTCTGTTGAGAATTTTCTGTTTAGATCTGCACCCCATTTTTTAATTTTTTAAAATTTTATAATTAATTTAATTTTACATATCAGCCACGGATTCCCCTGTCCTCCCTCCTCCTGCCCCCCCTGCCCTCCCCGCAGTCCACCCCCATTCCCATCTCCTTCAGGGCAAGGACTCCCCTGGGGATTCAGCTCAGCCTGGTAGATTCAGTCCAGGCAGGTCCAGTCCCCTCCTCCCTTCACCCAGGCTGAGCAAAGTGTCCCAGCAAATGCCCCAGGCTCAAAAAAGCCAGCTCATGCACTAAGGACAGGTCCCGGTCCCACTGCCTGGGGGCCTCCCAAACAGTTCAAGCTAATCGACTGTCTCACTTATCCAGAGGGCCTGATCCAGTTCCACGGGGGCTCCTAAGCTATTGGTTCATAGTTCATGTGCACCTCATTTTTAATTGGATTATTTGGTTTGTTGATATCAAATTTCTTGAGTTCTTTATATATTTTGGAAATCAGTCCTCTGTCAGATGTTGGGTTCCCATTCTGTAGGCTAGTTTTGTCCTATTGATGGTGTCATTTGCCTTAGAGAAACTTTTCAATTTCATGAGGTCCCATTTATTAATTGTCAGTCTTAGTACCTGTGCTATTGATGTTCTGTTCAGGAACTTGTCTACTGTTCCAATACATTCAAGATTATTCCTCACTTTCTCTTCTATCAGGTTCAGTGTATCTGGATTTTTGTTGAGGTATTTGATCCACTTGGACTTGAGTTTTATGCAGGGTGGTAAATATGGATCAGTCTGCATTTTTCTACATGCTGGCATCCAATTAGAACAGCACCTTTTGTTGAAGATGCTTTCTTTTTCTCCATTGTATAATTTCAGCTTTTTTGTTGAAAATCAGGTGTCCATAGTCTGTGGGCTTACATCTGGGGAAGTATGGTGATATTTTCTTTTGTACCAAAATGTTATTTGTATAATAAATAAAGTTGCCTGGGGGTCAGAGCTATTAGCAAGTCATAGGAAAGCAGGGCAGTGGTGGTGTACGCTTGTGATCACAGCACTTGGTAGACAGAGCTAGGTAAGTCTCTGTGTGTTCAGGGATACAGCCAGCATTGGATATACATGCCTTTAATCTCAATACCAACCATAGAACACCTGGAGGTCTATACAGACAGACCCTAATGAGGCAGTCCTGTGGTTGTGTTTACAACCAATGAGAAGGCAGAACAGAGACTATATAAAGACTTTAACACAGGAAGTACCGGCTCCTTTGGAGAGGTAGGACCACTGCAGGAGGAAGGGTAAGGTTTTGGCTCTTAGCCTCTGACCTCTTGGCTTTCTTCTTTGCATTTGTTCTGTGTTTCTTATTTATAAGACGGTTGGTTACATCTACAGGGAAGGCTCACACAATCAACTAACCTGGGATCATAGGGGCTCCCAGAGTCTGAACTGACAACCAGGGAGCCTACATGAGACTGATCTAGGCACTCTGCATATATGTTATAGTTGTGTAGCTTGAACCTCTTATGGGACTCCTAACAGTGGGAACAGGGGATATCTCTGACTCTTTTACTGGCTTCTGTGACCCTACTTCTCATACTGGGTCATGTTGCCCATCCATAACACATGGGGAAGTGCTTAGTCTTACTGCAACTTGATATGCCATGTTTTATTGATACTCATAGGAGACCTGCCTTTCCTGGACAGAGACAGAAGAGGGGAGGATTGGGGAACTAGAGGAGGGGGAATGTGAGAGAAGGATTGGGAGGGGAGGATGGCAGGGAGGCTGTGGCTGGGATATAAAATAAATAGATAAATATATATATATATGTAAAAATTCTTTTCTCCACTTTTGTGTAGATGTGCACTTTTGTATAGAAATAATATGTGTACAGTAAAGCTGACTCTGCTGGCTATGGTGCAGGTGAGCCTACCCCGAGGGTGTGAGCATGGGAGAGCTAGCCCACTACTTGTCTATCACATGGTGGCATGGGCTGGGTAGAGATGCCTCCCCCTTGCCCCTCACCCATTGTTGCCTATGGCAGGTGGAAGAGCAGGCCACTAGGTCATGAGAGTAAAAGGGTTGGCCATGCCCCTCACTGGTTGGAGCACTGAGGAGAGTGGGCCCTGCACCTCTCCTGGGCAGCACAGTAATGCTGACACTGCAAGCAAGGATGCAGGTGATCTGGCCCAGAGAACATGAGTGTAAGAGATCTGCCCCTGCCCCTCATCTGCCATAGAGTAGTGAGAGCAATGGAGAGATGCCCCCTTCACCCCATCCCACTCCCACCTTACCACCTGTAGCAAGTGGGAGAGCTGGCCCTGAGGTTATGAGAATCAATTAACTGGCTTGACACCTTACCAGGGGCAACACTTGGGAGAGTAGGCTCTGCACCACACCTGGGCACCACAGTAGAGCTGGCCCTGCTGGTGGAGACATGGATGAGGCTGCCCAGAGATTGCAAGCATGGGAGAGCTGGCCCACTTTCTCTTCTATCAGTCTCTCCACTACTTGTCTGTCATGTGGCAGCATAGGCAGGGAGAGATGCCTCCCTTACCCTCCCCTTGGCTCCTGGGTCAAGAAAGTGGAAGAGCTGGCCTTGCCCCTCACCAGCTGCAGTAATTAGGAGAGCAGGTCATGCAGCTTACCTGGGCACCACGGTAGTGCCAACTCTGCTGGCAGGGGCACAGGTGAGCCTGCCCTGTGGCCTGAGAATGGGAGAGCTGGCCCTGAACCCCTCGTCTACCATGTGGTGGTGAGGGTGAGGGAAAGATGCCCTCTCCCCTCATCCCTTGACACCTGCATGCCTGGCACCTCACCTGGGCAACACAGTTGAGCTGACCATTGATGGAGGTATGGGTAAGCTGGTCCTGAAAATGTGAGGGTGACAGATCTGGCACCACCCCTCATCTGCCATATGGTGGTGTGGGCAAAGGAAAGAAACATGCCCCCTCTAGCCCTTTGAGGCCTGTAGCAGGTGGGAGAGCTGTCCCTAAGGTCATGAGAGTGAGAGAGATAGCCCTGCCTCTCACCAGCTGCAGCACTGGGCATAGTGGCCCCTACACCTCACCTGGGTGACACAGTAGAGCTGGCCCTGGTGGTGTAGGTGTGGGCAAGCCAGCCCCAGGACCTGAGAGCATGAGAACTGGCCCTGCCTCTTGCTGCTTACTGTATAGGGTGAGCTAGCTGGGGCAGTGCTAGAGAGCTTACTCTGGTGTTGAGGATGAGGTAGAGCTGGTGGGCTGACCAACCCAGCTACCACCTAGGCCCAGAACCAGGGTTATGAGTTGGCCCACTCCAACATCCACCAAATCTGCTGGAGCACATGAAGGGGCTGATCCTGTGGACCCAAAGCTGCAGGATTTCCAAGAAACAGGACAACAACAGGATATCCAAGAGGAACCCTGCTGAGGGATGTCTTTCTGTATGCTGTGAATATGTGTTGCTCTGATTGGTTGATAAATAAAGCTGCATTGGCCTATGGCAGGGCAGGATGGAGTCAGGCGGGAAAAATCCAAGAGAGATAGGAGAGAAGAAAGGAGAGTGGGGCAGACGCTGCTAGCCTCCACCAGGAGAAGCAAGATGTAAAGTACTGGTAAGCCACAAGCCATGTAGCAAGGTATACATTTATAGAAATGGGTCAATTTAAGATATAAGAGCTATCTAGCAAGAAGCCTGCCATGGCCATAGTTTGAAAATAATATAAGCCTCTATATGTTTAGTTGGGTCTGAGCAGCTGGACCCAACTACTCAGGTCCGGGTGGGACATAGAAAAAATTCCAACTACAGAACCCCATGGAGGGCCCAGTATTGATGATGTAGTAGAAACCAGAGGCCTTAAACCAGACCAATGACTCATTGCAATGAACACTTACAAGTTATGATATATGGACTAAAGGGTATACTGTGTGACTCACTGTGTCACAGCACAGCTTCCATGACAAGATTTTTCTTTTCTTTTAAATTTTATTTTGTTTTATCCTGGGTGGGGGTATGTTGCAAGGATAGATGGTGGATGAGAAGAGACAGAGAGGTGAGTGGGATTGAAATGCATGTTGTGAAAGCAAAAAGAATCAATAAAAAGTTAAATTGGAAAAAAAATGTGTAATAAAACATTTTAAAAGTTAAAGATTACTAATTGGACCCATTAGTCTAGGCAGTCTAATTGTCCTTTCTCTACCACCCTATTCACACACACACACACACGCACACGCACACGCACACACGCACACAGATACACACACTCATGCACTCATGTGCACATACATAGGTACACAGATTTTGGAGATAGGGTAGACAGGGATGGAATCAGGCCACTCCCAGTCAGGAAGACAAGGCTTTGGCAGCACACAAAGCCCCAAGCAAAAGTAGTGCATAGATCAGGCTATGGGGACAGAAAGGAAAAAGACACCATTGGTAGGGCCATCTATGGAAGGTGGCCGCCCAGTCAAGTGAGCAGCAACTGAAGAATAAGTTAGCTTCTCAAAGCATAATGACCTTCTCTGTTCCCAAACAGATATGCTGCCCCTTCATGGTTGTTTTTCATTGTCTCCAAATAGTGGGAGGATAGGGGAAAGGAAGTTCAGAGCACACCATTGATACAAAGACTCCCTACCCCAAGTCACAGATCCAGAACAAGAGCCCCCCAAGGAAACTGGAGGTCCTCAGTGATCTCCAAGGGAAGGAACAAGATCAGGCCCACTATCTGTCAGGTGAAGCTGGGCCTTCCCTGGTCTATGTCAATTAAGCCTATGCCAGCTGCATGCCCCTTCCAAGAGGGATAGTGCCACCTAGGCCAAATCTTTACAGGAAAAATTCCAAGAACCTGAAATGAACAGGGGAAATACTTTGTCCTCACACAGGTGAGAGATGCTGCCCTCTTGGACTCTGGTAGCCTAGGGAAATTGGATAGGACACAGATAAGACAACTGGTCAGGTAGAAGGGGAGCTAACAGTCTGTGGAAATGCATATCACCAAGACAGAGCAAATAAGAGAGACACATTTGGGAACTGAAGGAAATACACAGTAGAATTGGTTAGAAGTTTGTTAGATTTGATGTGACCATGGGTTATCTAAATTCATGTGCTATATACTTGGCCATCCAAAATTTTTAGAGAAAACTAACATCAAATGGAAATTCTTTATTTTAATTAAGAAATTTTTATTCATTTTACATACCAACCACAGATCCTCCTCTTCCCTCTTCCTGCCCCTCCAGCTTTCCCCTCACAACTCACCCCCCATTTCCTCCTATGAGAAGGTAAGGCTTCCCATGGGGAGTCAGCAGAGCCTGGTACATTCAATGGAGGCAGGTCCAAGCCCCTCCCCCTGTATCAAGGCTGTGTGAGGTGTCCCATGATAGGTAGTGGACTCCAAAAAGCCAGCTGATGCACCAGGGATGGGTCCTGATCCTACTGCCAGGGGGCCCCTGGAACAGATCAAGCTACACAACCATCTCACTTATGCAGAGGGCCTAGTTCAGTCCCATGGAGGCTCCATGGGTGTTGGTCTAAATTTCATGAGTTCCCACTAGTTTGGTTTGGTTGTCTCTATATGTTTTCCCATCATGATCTAGGTGCTCCTTGCTCATAGAATCCCTTTTCTCTCTCTTCAACTGGACTCCTGAACTGGCTTACTCCAGTAATTGGAACAGTGAATACCCTAACTGTCATCACAGAGCCTTTCTCCAGTAACTGATGGAAGCAGATGCAGAGATCCACAGCCAAACACCAGGCTGAGTTCCAGGAAAATCTTTTAAAAAAATGACATCTGCACTAAAATACAGAGATCTCTTCTTACCATTGTTCTCTAAATAATACAGTATAACAACTGTTTGTGTAGACTTTACATTGTGTTAGAAATTAAAAGTACCCTAGAAACCACTTAAAGTGCTGGGATGGTAGGTTATATGCAGATAATATGCCATTATTATATAATCCTTATATAAAGGATTTGAGTATGAGGATTTAGGCATCTAAGTGGGCCCTGGAATTAATCTCTCACAGATACTAAGAGATAATTGTCCTTCTTGAATTTCAGTATTCTAAGAAATGTCCTAAGTATCTGGAAAATAGATATTTGTTTAATTTCCATTTTCCTCAAATTTATACACTCAGTCCTGTCACTTCTTAGGCTTAACTACTACAGGTTGATGTTTTCAAATGTTTATTACATTCTGAACATATCTTCTATGATACATAAACAGGAAAGCAGTGATGTTCAATGTGTTTAGGCTAGGGCTGGACACTATGGAGAAGAGGGCCTTCTTTTTGCTAAGCACTTGCCTTGTATGCATATATTTTTGTGTGATTAAGCATATGTGAGTTTATATGTGAGCACTTGAAGAAGCAGAATACAAATGCCACCGTATAATATTGACAAAATGTTGATGAAGCAAGCCATCAGTGACTCTCTTGAGGATAACTTTCAAGATCAGATGAGTATATGTGCAGAATTTTGCAAAAGTTGCTTTTTAGAAACAGCTTAAAGCCACAGAAACAGAAAAAACTCCATTGTGTTGGCCCCATGGTGACTAGCCCTGGACCCAATGCTCAGTGGCTTCAGGGACTTCATTATAGTATAGTCCTCCTCACTGCATGGATAATAGGGTACCAATTAGAAGAGCTGTCAGAGGAATAATTCAGCATTTAATGAATTATACAGGATAATTAAAACTTCAGCACAGCAAATCACTTGGGAACTAATTAGAAGTTTTTCTCAACAATTGGTAAATAACTTTCTTAAATTTGTTTTGCTTACAAATGTGATACATGTTAACTATAAAAAATGGGCAACTATGGAAAAGAATGTAAAAATACACCACCATCTTGTCGTTAAAGATAGTCATAATGAAAATATATAATATTTAGATAAACTAATTCCTATTTAGTGCTTAGAGCAGTGATTACATGAAAATTGCCATAAGTGTCATTGGTTGTTACTATTCAATTGCAAGTGGATTCAAGAAAAGTATGTCCCAATCCAAAAATCAAAGAAATTTCATCTAAATTTTCTTTTTAATATTTTGTTTTATTTATATATACTAATTGAATACATTATAGTTATAAATAATTCAAACAATATAGAAATACTTCTACATGTAATATTCTTTAACATACAAGCTATACATTTGCTTAATAAGTCAGTACTTATTTGTCCATTCTTATTTCTAACTATTCATTTCATTTTATTTATTCAGTAACCACTTGCACCTCTGATGTGTCTTCCAAAGAGTAAGGGACTGAGGCATTCATATTTTCTTCATTCTTTCATACAATACATCTCAACCACAGCCTCCCTTTCCTCCTCTCCTCCCAGTCCTCCCCCACCTCCTCTCTCCCTCAGATCTACTGCTCCTCCATTTCCCTTCAGAAAAGAGATCTCCCAGTGATAGCAACCAAACATGCCATTTATACAGTGTTATGTGAGATGTAAAAAATTCTCTGTGGAAGTACAAAGGTCCTGTATATTCTTTTTTTTTTGAATTTATTTTATTTTATTTTACAATATAATTCAACTTTACATATCAGCCATAGATTCCCCCGTTCTCCCTCCTCCCACCCCGCCCCCCTCCCCCCGGCCCACCCCCCATTTCCATCTCCTCCAGGGCAAAGACTCCCCCGAGGATTGAGATCGACCTGGTGGACTCAGCCCAGGCTGGTCTAGTCCCCTCCTCCCAGTGTGAGCCAAGGGTCTCTACTAAGCCCCAGGTTTCAAACAGCCGACTCATGCACTGAGCACAGGTCCTGTATATTCTAAGATGATGATAACCAGAACAGATTCAAAGGGGAAATAGAAAATACAGGAAAGAGATTAATAGCAAAACTTTTCATTTTTAACCTTCTACATCTGTTTTTTCCCTTTACAGTATCATCTAGATGGACCCCGGTTATACCAAAGCCTGGAAGTCCTTTTTGACAATGCTCTTCATTTTCTTGGGCACTGAAAAGAGGAACAAGAAGTAGAGCCTAGGAACATGAGGACTGACTTGATAGGGTGACAAGGAGAAGAGGCATCTATTTTTGGTGGGTTGTGATATTTTTGGCATTTTATTAAAAATGGAAAAAGTTATTTTTGTTAGCACTCATGGTGCTTCCTCCCCCCCCCCACCAGGCAGACCCCCAAACTGTCAAGAAAAGGCAAGCCCCCTGGAGGGATGGGTAGAGGCTTAAGCAGGGGCTGCTATGGCTACCAAAGGATGAGCTGGTGATATGAGCTGGGGGGTGCCTGTCACATGACACTCTCCACCACGACGACCTTGCTGCTCTCGGACACTGGAGTCAGGGTGGTCAGGCCCCTGACATCTGCATCCTGAGCTCTGTATTCCAAGTGGTGAAGGCCCCAGATAGGCTGGGTCAGGTGCTGCCAGCGCTGTGGGAGAGGAGGGCATGTTGAACCTCCCCTGAGTCACTTGCTCCACCCCATGGCAATAGCTTCTGCCTCTCTAGCTCCTACTACCTGCACCAGAGCAGGTCTGTTTCTCTTAGGGCACCCTTGCAGGCCATGCTCCCTACAATGGGAAGCAAGGTTAAGTGGTCCTTGTGTGGAAAATGAGAGGTAAGCCTTGCTTCCATGTTGCCACATGAAGCCATGATGGGTTAGCTTTCCTTCCATCTACCTGTAGTCTGAGCTGTGTTTCTGGATGACGGTTTGACGCTCCCAGGGAAGAGTGGGGTAGGGATCTTACCTCTGCCATGGTTCCTTTTGCCCTGAGGAGACAGCCTGGGAGGTGGAGGGCATGCACAGCATGAAAGAGAGTGTGAAGCCTATGATTTGGCTCCAGCACAGATACCTGCAGGTGATATAGACCAGCTTCTTGGAATACACAATTTTGAAGATGAAGAAGCAATGTTTGGTAAAAATTTCAGATATTTAAGAGTTTCTATTAGAATCTGAGTGTAGTGGTGTAGGTGTAATCCCAGCACCTGGGAAGCAGAGGAAGGCAGATCTCTGTGAGTTCAAGGTCTACATAGAGAGTTCCAGAGCATCCAGGTCTATATAGACAGAGCCTGCCTCAAGAAGAAAACAAAAGAGTTTATATTAGAAATTAAGACAATCTCAGATATTCTGTGCCATTGTGAGTTGGAAGTATGTAATTTGCTCTTTGATTTTACAGTGGGTTACAATTAAGAAACTACCTTAAGTCTCAAGAGAGACTTTGTACTTTTAAAATGTTTAAGCTGTAAAGAACTATGAGAACTTTTTCATTATGATGTGATATCTTAGTTAGGGTTTCTATTGCTGTGAAGAGACATCATGACCAAGGCAACTCTTATAAAGAAAAACATTTAATTGGAGCTTGCTTGCAGTTCAGAGATTTAGTCCATTATCATGATGACAAGAAGCATGGTAGTGTGCACAGACATGGTGCTGGTGAGGTAGCTGGGATTCCTACATCTTGATCCACAGGCAGCAGTAAGTGAATGTCACACTAGACCTGGCTTGAGCATTTGAGACCTCAATGCCTACCCCCTAGTGACATACTTCCTACAACAAAGCTACATCTAGTCCAACAAGGCTATACCTCCTAATAGTGCCACTCCCTATGGTCCTATGGGAGCTATTTTCATTCAAACCACCACATTTCCACTCCCTGGTCCCCAATAGGCTTCTAGCCGTATCATAATGCAAAATGCATTTAGTCTAATTTCAAAAGCCCCCATATTCTGTAACAGTCTCAAACTTGCTTAAAAGTTCAAAGTTTCTTCTGAGACTCATGCAATCTCTTAACTGTAACTTCCTTTAAAATCAAAATAAAAAAGCAGATCACATACTTCCAACATATAATGACACAGGATACACATTACCATTCCAAAATGGAGGAAAAGGAGCATAGTGAGGAAATACTGGACCAAAGCAAGACCAAAAACTGTCTGGGCAAACTTCAAACTCTGCATCTCCATGCCTGATGTCAAAGTGCTCTTCAGATTTCCAACTCCATTCAGCTTTGTTGACTGCAACACACTTTTTTCTCTTGGATTGGTTCTACTCCCTGTTAGCAGCTTTCCTCAGTAGGTATCCCATGGCTCTAGCATCTACAACGTCTTGGGGTCTTCAAGGCAATCCAGGCTTCTCCTTCACAGCTTCACGAAACAGCCTCTCTGGGCCTCCATTCAGGGACACCCCTGACACATGCCTGGCCTCAGTGACTTTCCTTAGTCTTGGAGAGAAATTCCATAACCCCTTTCTTCTATCCTTGACTCTAAAGCCAGAGCCATGTGGCTGAAGATGCCAAGTTCTACTGCTTGCTCGGCACAGAACATGGGCCCCTCATTCAAATACATTTTCACTAGCTTTATGTTTTTGATGCTTTCCTTCACTGCTTAAGCTTGGCTGTCCTGGAACTTGATATGTAGATCAGGCTGGCCTCCAACTCAGAGATCCACCTCACACTGCCTCCAGAGTGCTGGGGTTAAAGGTGTATGCCACCACACACACCCCTAAGATTTTTCTTTAATTCCTTGTCATAAGTTGGAAGCTTAGCTGGGTGGGGTCTTGCCCTGAGGTTGCAATTCCCTTTATTCCATTTAGTGTCAAGTTTTTCTTTAAACTTTTAATATCCATGAACACTGGACTTGACTCCATTGCACTTCCTGGTGCTCCTTTTCTCCTCAAACTGTACACTTTGTATTTTTTTTTTTTTTGCTCAGCTTGCTCCTTTTTATTACAGATCTGCATAAGTGTGGCCATTAATAACCAAGCAATAAATAAAAGAAAAAGAAAAACAAAACAAAACAAACAAACAAAAATAACCAAGCAAAACAGTTAATACAAGGCCACATGTCCTAATCCTTTCAAATAATGCTATTTCCTATGAGCGTATGGGGGCCATTTTCATTCAAACCACCATAGTGACTTATTGGTGAAATTATTAAGGCCACTCCACATAGTTAAAAGGGAGGTTTATTTTGTGGGGTAACTTACAAGTGAAGGGATAGGTAACAGGGTCTAGGAAAGGTGTGGCGCAGTCCGGCGGTGTTCTCTGGAGAACTCTGCTCAGTCTACCTCTAGCGTCCAGGGTCCAGGAACCAAGAGAGATGGCGCATGTGGATCTCGGGTCTCCAGGGCCTCCCTTGGCCCCGCCTTGTAGGCGTGACAGTTACCGAAGCCTCAATGGGGGTTGGAACTTCCAGATCAAAGCTGGAATGGCTACCCACTACAGTATTCACAAGTGAATACTGTAGCAATAAACATGGACATCCATGTTTATTGTGTAAGTATCTCTGTGGTGTGCTGACTTAGAGTTCTTTGAGCATATACAAAAGTGATACAGCTGGAGCACCTTTTCTATTTTCAGGTTTTTGAGAAAAATCCATATTTATTTCAATAGTAGCTATACCAGTTTATATTCCTACCAGCTGTGTACAATAGTTCTTGCACATCTTCACCAAAATTTGTTATCATTAGATAGAATCTCAATACAGGATTAATTTACATCTCCTCGATGTTTAAGGATGTTGAACATCTTTTCAGGTACTTACTGCCCATTTGTTTTTATTTCTTTGAGAACAGATCATTTAATTCATTTGCCCATTTATTGATTGGATGACTTTGGGTTTTAAAGTTTTGGAATTCTTTATAGATTCTAGATATTAATCACCTATTAGATATTGACTTGCCAATATTATATTGAACTGGAAAAATGAAAATATTTCCTCTAAATTCATATCAAACTATATATAAACAAATAAGTAGCTTTGAGTACAACATACTAATCTCATTAAAAAAGAACAGGAAAACAATTTCTTTCAGAATAGCCTCAAAAATATTTAGCAATAAACATAGAACTTAAAGGCCTCTATTGCTGAAAACTATAAAACACTAAAAAGGGAAACTGAAGTACACACTGGAGGATGGAAAGATCCACAATCCAAACAGACCCACTGAACATTGTGCTTCTTTCTTGGTGGTGGAAGGGGGCAGGTGCAATAACTTATCCTTCACCTTAGAAGGATCATCTCTGCATGCCCCACACCACTTGACTCCTAAGAATGTCACTGAGGTAGAAGGTCTTTGAATTTTAGTTGGATTTAGTATTCATCCTCTCACATGCATATGTGTTACCAATGAGTTCAAAGTGTTTGATACCTCCTGATCACGTGGTTCAATCAGCATAATGTCATCAATATAATGCACCAGTGTGATATTTTTTGGAAGAGACAGACAATTGAGATCTCTTCTAATTAAGTTATGACACAGAGCTGAAGAGTTAATACATCCCTGAGGTAAAACTGTAAAGGTATGCTGCTGGCCTTGCCAACTGAAAGCAAATTGCTTCTGGTGATCCTTATGGACAGATACCAAGAAAAAGACAATTGCTAAATGAATAGCTGCATACCAC
The DNA here is from genome assembly GCA_902168405.1 of Peromyscus aztecus. Classification (NCBI taxonomy): domain Eukaryota; kingdom Metazoa; phylum Chordata; class Mammalia; order Rodentia; family Cricetidae; genus Peromyscus; species Peromyscus aztecus. The sequence continues at coordinate 24,829 of CABHPQ010050120.1, forward strand.
ATACCAGGAGATGTGTTGATTTGCTCAAGTAAGGACACAACATCTGGTACAGCAGCTGCAATTGGAGTTACTACCTGATTGAGTTTTCGATAGTCAACTGTCATTCTCCATGATCTATCTGTCTTTTGCACTGACCAGAGAGGAGGAGTAAAGGGACCTGTCGTGGGAACCACCACCCCTGCATCTTTCAAGTCCTTGATGGTGGCAATAATTTCTGCAATTCCTCCAGGGATACAATACTGTTTTTGATTCACTATTTTCTTTGGCAGAAGCAACTCTAAAGGCTTCCATTTAACTTTTCCAACCATAATAGCCCTCACTGCACAGGTCAGGGAACCAATGTCAGAATTCTGCCAACTTCTAAGTATATCTATCCCAATTATACATTCTGGAACTGGGGAAATAACCACAGGATGGGTTCGGGGACCTACTGGACCTACTGTGAGTTGGAATCAGCCAAAATTCCACTAATCAGCTGGCCTCCATGCCCCTACTTTAACTGGAGGACCACAATATTTCTTGGGATCTCCTGGAATCAGCATCAATTCAGAACCAGTATCCAATACACCCTGGAAAATCTGATTGTTTCCTTTCCCCCAGTGTACAGTTACCCTTGAAAAAGGCTGTAGGTCCCTCTGGGGAAGAACTGGAGAAAGACTAAGTGTAAAACTTTTAGGTGTCATATCAGGATCCTTCCTCAGGGGAACATAGTCACCCCTCATTCAAAGGGTTCTGGGTCTGCAAACTGACTCATGTAGAAATCAATTCACTGGCCGAAATTGTCTTTTGCCACAATCCAATTCAGCCTTTCTTTCATTTGAGAATTTTTCTGCTTATACAGATCAAACTGAAATGCAGTAGGCTTCTTATCTATTTCATGCCTGGAAATACAATGATTGATTAGCCAGTACCAAAGGTCCATACAAGTCATGCCACTATAAAATTCACCTTGCCTGTACTGACCATTATGGATTAGGCCATTATGAACATTGTTTTGTCTACATTGCCCATTATGACAACTATGATCACCTTACCTCTGATGATTCAATGCTGCCATCTGGCCCCTGCTACCTCAGGGTCTTATTAAATCCATTGCATTTAATTTTTTCAATTGAGCAGCAGCATCTCCAACCCTAAGGTCTAGCACAAGGAAAAGGGTGACAACAAAACTCTTCAAATATGCTGGTGCCACCTCACCATTTTGCATCTTATAGGATTTGTAAAGGGCACATCTTCTGTGCCTTCCCATTGTGGAGAATTAGGTTTTATACTGTTGTGACCGCATCGCAAGACCCCCAAGCAAGACCACCACAGAGCCAATATCTGAAGCAAAACACACAGGGTTTTATTACAAGCATGGACTTGGTCTGCGTCCAACACACTGGCTAGCCAGGTGAAGGAGGATGGCCCTGCGCTCTCAGGGTGAAGGGTTTTTAAAGGGAAAAACCACAAGTAGGGTGGTACAAGCCTTGGCATCATATGATTGGGTGAGGGTGTGTAACCTTTGAATTTACTGGTTGGGGGTTACAGTTATCATCTTGGGGGCAGGCCTGAACAAGTCCCAGGCTTTGTCCTTGAGCTGCCATGGGGGCTGGCTGCCCTCACACATTCACATTGACCCATGCACGTAGCTCTAAGTTGGTGAGGGGTCCCAGACAGTAAACAACTGGCTGAACCTTGAGCAGTCAGAGTACGTGCAGAAAGGGAGCTACTGCAAGGACTATGTCATAGCTTTCCCAGAAACTGCTTGCTTAAGTCTCAGGAAACTGAACTTGAGGCCTGATCTTTGAGAGAAGACTGAGCAGTCTGTTATGGTATCTGCTTGGTCCTTTCAATACAGCGCACCCACTTGAGCATTGAATTTCCCTGAGCCTTAAAATCCCTTCATATGTAAAATTAAATTAAATTGTAAAATAAAAATTAAAAAAAGATTAAAAAAACTGCAGATTGATAAGAAAAAAAAGATTCTGAAACTCAAAAAAAAATCCCTTCATCAACACTAAACCAAGGAATATCAGTCATCTCCAACTCCTTTTCTTTAGGCCATCTTTTGATAAACTCTTCATTCAACCATTCAAACTTTTCATACCTTTTTTAAATTATGAGAGTTTCCATATTTTTTTTACATGCAAGGTCTTTAATATTTGGTAAGTAAGGATATAGGGAAAAGTGTCAATAAACACATTATACTGTCACAATTTTGTACTACACAAAATTAAAAGCAAAAATTATGAAAAAGGTACCCCAAATTAATCTCTCATTTAAATCTAATTCCATAAAATAAAACAAAATTAGTTTTCTTTATCATTTTTCTCATCTGCCTTTTACTTTCTTTTTTTTTTTTTTTTTGGTTTTTCGAGACAGGGTTTCTCTGTGTAGCAAACTACACAGAGAGTTTCCATATTAAACCTAGACTCTCCACTCAGAGGTTCCATATCAATAAACTCAGCCTGATCTAGTTTTTCTTCCACCCTTAAAATCCATTCCCACACATACTCCCCAGACTTCTGCTTGAATAAACAATTCAATGAATGAACTGAATGAATCAATTGAATGAATTAAGCTCCTTAGTAGTATAGCTCACTTCCTTATGGACTACTGTGGTGGTTTGAAAGAAAATGGCCACAAAAGGGAGTGTCACCATTAGGAGGTATGGCCTTGTGGGAGGAAGTGTGTCACTGTGGAGGCAGGCTTTGAGGTCTCCTGCTCAAGCTTCCTTCAGTGTGACTTTCAGTTGACTTACTGTTGCCTGCAAGATATATCACTCTCAGCTCCAGCACTGTTTGCCTGCATGCTACCATGCTCCCCACCATTATGATAATGACTGAACCTCTGAGCTGTAAGCCACCACCCCAATTAAATGTTTTACTTTATAAGAGTTGCCATGATCATGGTGTTTCTTCACAGCATTAAAAACACAAACTAAGACAACAATACTTTCTACCTTCCCTCTAGGAGGCAGCTATTGGTGGGCCTTGAGGGACATCAGTATTGTCTTGCATGGCATTTCCTTCAGAAAAAAATCACTGCCAGTTTGGCAGACACTGAAGGATTAATTTCCTCAGTAGAAGGTAAAAAGGGTAATATATCAAGGGGTGGGGCTGAGTGTACTACTTCTTCAGGTGAGATAAACCCGTGAGAATCTGGAGGTTCAAAATTTTCAGCTTCAGTAGGATCCTTCCACACATCCTCATCCCACACAACAAATGGAAGTTGGTACCAAGGGCTGGGGTATTGCTGTGATAGACCCAGCCATGTTTTTGTTTGGATAATATGGATTTTGGGACTGTGGATTAGAAAAGCAGTTGAACATTTTAAGTGCTGTTTAATGGCTAATAGGAGCATGGAAGACAGTAGTTGCTGTGGGATAGTCTGTATGTCAAATGTTCTGATTGGTCAATAAAACACTGATTGGCCAGTGGCCAGGCAGGAAGTATAGGCGGGACTAACATAAGTCTCTGTGTGTTTACTTGGTTGGGTCTGAGTGGCTACGGGACTGGCGGGTAAGAGAGATTTGTCCTGACCGTGGGTCAGGCAGGACTGGGGAAAACTCTAGCTACAAGTAGTGCTGAGTGCAATTTGATGAACTGTAGGGGGCCTTCCTCAAGAACTTACAGATGAGAAGAATTTTAGTATGTTGCCTAGAGATTGTTCTTGTGATATTTTGGTGAAGAAAGTAGCTGCCTTTTGCCCTTATCTGAAGAGTCTGCTTGAGGCTAAAGAGTTTTGGATTATTTCCATTGGTAGAGAAAATCTCAAAACAGCCTAGTATAGACTCTATCATGTGGATATTAGTGGTAACTCTAATGAATATTTATAATGAAAAGGAGCACACTGAGCAGTGTAAATTACAAAACATAAATATTGAGGAGAAAAAGAGTACCAGGAAGTGGAATGGAGCTAAGTCCTATGTCCAAAGAAATAAATGGATTAAGAAATGGAATAAAGGGAATGGTGACCTTAGGGCAAGACCTCACCCAAATAAGTTTCCAACTTGTGAAAAGGAACTAAAGAAAAGCTTAGAGCCAGTAAGCCTTTAATCCCAGCATTCTGTAAGGCAGAGGCTGGCAGATCTCTGAACTTGAGACCAGCCTGGTCTAGAGATTCAGTTCCTGGACGGCCAGGCTTAGGCAGTGAAAGACAGAAAGCTTGTGAAGATGTAATTGAATGAGGGGATGTGTTCCAGCCCCAGCAAGCAGCAGAACTTGGCAGCACATGGTTCTGGCTTTAGAGTTAAGGATGGAAGAAAGGGGTTATGGAATTTATTTCTGTGCCTAAGGAAAGCTGCTGAGACCAAGCATGTATCAGGAATGTACCTGAATAGAAGCCTCATAGAGAGGCCATTGCTTGAAGCTATGAAGTTGAAGTCTGGATTGCCTTGGAGAATCCAAAATGTTAGAGATGCCAGAATCGTAGGATACCTGCTGAGGAGAGCTACTAACAGGGAGTAGAACCAGCCCAAGAGAAAGAAGTGTGTTGCAGTCAAACCAGAATGGAATTGGAGATGTGGAGAATGTTTTGACATCAGACATGGAGATGTAAATTGTCAGAACCTGCCGACGAGTCGACTGGGTATCTGGGTGGAGGCGTGTGGATTGTAGAGAAAATTAAGAAAACAGAACAGAGTCGAGAGGACTGCCACTCAGTGCCAAACATTGCCTGAGTTTATTTCACAGCCATATTATACACAGTCTTGAAGGACAAAAGTAGAACAATGCACAGCACAAGCATTCAACTACTATCTATCCTGTCCTTGAGTCAAGGAGCAGGCAGTTTTATTTTCTATCTCGATGTACCTCCTGCTGGCATCAGCAGCCTGCATCTAGCTAGATAGTATGTTCCTTCCCATGGGCTAATCAGGAATTTCTCATAACCCTTCAAGGAGACTCTATAGGCTAATCAGGACTTTCTTATGGCCCTGGAGCAAGTAAGCTTGAACCCTATTGACTCAGAAGAGACTTCAGATTCAAACTGGGAAACTGAGTCACTTGTGGACTCCCACAATTCTTTCTTTTTTATTTTAAGACTCCACTGAGTCTCTCGATGACTGTGCCTGTCTTAGATTGATCCTTACCACACTCCAGTCTTACCCATCATGGGAGCATGAATTTCATCATTCATGTCCTTCTGTCTTAGGTTGAAAGGAGGCAAAGAAAACTTTTATCTGTCTTTGGCTACCAGCCTCTGGTATCATAAGTCAGGGGAATGTGTGGAGTTTTACTCCTAGAAGTTCTGAGCCCAATCTCCATAATGAGTTCCTAATCAGCTTGAGAATCATAGGCAAACAGACTATGCCTACTAAGACACATGCTCCAATAACTACAATACTACTTAAGAGAGAAATAAATGATGACTATGATGGAATAGCCTTTTTAAATCATTCCAAGATATCTTCAGCTGTTCTAGCTGCATCAAAATCCAGTTTAGCCTTTTTTTCATTTCTATAATCTCTTGATGTAATTTAGCCAAATCTAAGGATTAACTAGAATCATGCCAAATTCCTTTAAGATATGACTTAACTCTTTCCCATCTAACAGCACTTTCATTATACACAGAAGATGTAACACAAATCCATTCATAATTAGCATGACATTTCAAATGTACTCTAGTTTTCAGGCTTTGGGGCTCATCTTCCAAAAATTATACCACATCACACAAAGCATTCAATTTATGTTCCATTTTTACATCTATATCTTCTTCTTGAGTCTCTACTGTCATAGAAACATTCATAGACAATTGATTAACAAAACCTGCTGTCTGAATGGATTGAGACAAGGCCACTGAAGTAACAGTAGTAGTAGAAAGCATGGTAACAAGAGCTGCAATTCCTGCTATAACTAATCCAGCTTCTGTCTACTTAAAGCTTTTTTGATTTCTTCAATCACTTGTAACCCTTTATCATCAAACCATGGATCATTCATCTATACTGGCAATATTACAAAAGAAGATTGTTTAAACACTATTACACTAGTATGATTATCCACCTGAGAAATACAGTTAGTCAAAATGCAATTAAGGCATGATACATTAAACATTACCTGAGTAAACAGGAAGTGCATAGCAAGCAACTTCCATAATTCTAGAAATGACAGAGACATCTAGCTGCCTGGAAAGTCATCCAAAGTTACTCTGCAATTTGAGGCATCTATCTTTAGGCTACAGGCTCAGAATCTCTGGCATAGCTTTCAGTGAAGCAGGAAATTTTAAGGACTATTCCACCCATTCTGGCAAAGTTCATCAGTCGCTTCTCCCCATGTCCTGTAGAATGTCTGGCAGTTTCTTCCATGAAGCAGGAACCTGAAGGACCATCTCGCCTTGCAAAATTCAGTGGTCATCTTCCTATGGGTCCTGCATGTCCATTTTATACAGCATCCTGTCAAGCAGTCAAGGCAAGGGAACTTTTTTTGCCCAGTGGCTAACTTTTGCCACAAAGAAAGCAAACTCCATAATGAGGTTCTTTGATGCCCATCATCCTCTTTGAAGTAATTGGTGCTGCCAAGAGCAGACGTGTCTTACTGTCCAAAAAAAAAAAAAGTAAGTTTTTAAAACATTTTAAATGCCATATTCTGTAGGTCTTTGAAGTGTTTGAAAATTATCTATCTAATTGAAATATATCTTTGTATACCTAAAAAAACTTAACTAACAAGACTCACCTGGCAGGTCCTTCGTGCCATGGCGTCTTGTGGCATCAATGGTATTTTATTGCTCTCTGATCTCTCTCTCTTGTGTCTGGAGCTCTGGCATGGGATCCCGAGTCTCAGGATTAAAGATCTCATTTTGCTGAGTAGCCCGATATTCCTGCTACTTGCCCTGCTGACATTAGTCATTTCTGTGGCCACTTCCTGTTTAACCCATTTAAACCTTCCCAAGTTCATCTGAAAGAAGAAGAAAAGAATGAGAAAAGACAAAGACTGGTGAGGAAAAAGCAACAGGAGGCCCAGAGTTAGCAGGCCAGCAGATAGATACAGAATGTTTTAAAACCTCAGCAGAAAATGAAATTGAAAAAACTAGAAGAACGCTTTTATCAAATGATGGGTGAAAACTGGAATTAACTACTGGCCACAAACTTGAGGGAGATGAAGATGGAGCTTGAAAATTTGAGTCAGGTGTCTTTTGAAACAACAAACAGAGAAGCAGCAAGAAGATGGAACTTGCCCAAGCCATTAACTGAAATCTCATCACCTGCTCAACAGCCCACCAAGAAGGAGGTTCCTGATTTACCTGAAGAACCATCAGACACAGATGAAGATGCAGTTGCTGTTGCCCTTCAATGCCCAAGTGGAAGTGTTTTGAGGAGGAGATTTTTCAAGTCTTGAAATTCACAGGTCTTATTTGACTGGATGATGAAAATTAGGTACCGCAAATCCCTGTATAGCCTTTCCACTTTCTTTCCCAGAAGGCTTCTGGAAGTGGAGGGAGGATTGCCACTGAAGGACATAGGAACAACTGTGGATAGTGTACTTAATGTGGAAGAGAAAGAACAGAGTAGCCAGTAAAGAAGTCAGAACTACCTGTTCTTGAAGTCATTACGTGTGACCTCACAGGACAGTGTTCACATTAAAGCCATGCTGTACGTTGAGCTCCTCTTGTTCATAGGAGCTTACCTACATACAATGGAAGAGGACTGCTTTGTATGTAGTGGTTTGTGGACTATGTCACCTTACAATGTACAAAAATGAGAACAAGGTAAAAAGGATATAGTAAGACAGACATCTGATATCAGGTCTCAAACGGGCATCATGGCACATGCTTTTAATCCTAGCACTTGGGAGGCAGAGGCAGAATCTATCTGGATCTCTGTGAGTTCAAGGCCACACTGGGCTACACAAGATTAATCCAGTTTAAAAGAGAAACAGCCAGGCAGTAGTGGTACACACCTTTAATCCCAGTACTTGGGAGTCACATGTCTTTAATCCCAGCACTAGGAAGGTTGAGACAGAAAGTGATATGGTTGGGACATATTCCCTTGTCCTCCTCCCACCCCACCCCCTAACCCCCACCCCATTCCCCCACCCCGTTCCCATCTCCTCCAGGGCAAATATAAGGTGGGAGGAGACAGGAACTCAGGCTTTTTCAGGCTCTGGCAGGCTGAGGAGTTGGTGATTTAAGAGGTGGCTTGCTCTACTCTGATCTTTCAACTTTCACCCTGATATCTGGCTCCAGGTTTTTATCATAAGACCATTTAGGATTTGTGCAACAACATGGTGCAACAGGGCTCACGTGAGAGGCTTATTAGGAGGGCTGCAGAGGCAGCCTCTGAGCAAGGGTGGAAGGAAGAGAGGGCAGGAGAGAAGGCACTTGTTTTAATAAGGGAATATAGTGCATGTGCATAGGGACAATGTGTGACTCAGTGGTGGCAGTAATCACATCTTGGCTGCTGCTGCTGCTGTGTCCTGCTGTTATTACTTGGTCTCCAGGGGCAGGTCAGTGTAAATGCCTGATTGGATACTTCCCTTCCTGACTCCTCTCCTTCTTATTTTCCTGTCTCTACTAATTACACCCTACTTTATCAATTTCTCTCTATGTTCCTCCAATAACAAATTCAAAATTGTCTAATCAAACAATCAGCTATTGTTACAGGACTACCAACCATTAGCTACAGAGCTGGAGGAGAATGACTACCATGATGATGAGAACCAACAACACCCCAAAATGTCTATACCCCTAGACAATAGGAAACAGTCTAAAGAGCATAAAACCCCCATCCCTGCCTCACCATCCCCCTTCCTATTTTCTCATCTTTGATAATAAACCAAAGGGAGGAATGTTAGCATGAATCTACTGCCTTTTCTACAATGTGGATTTCAGTACAGATTACAAACAGTGAGAATACTAATGTGTCTAAAACTTATCTCTTTTTTGTTTTGTTTTGTTTTCCTTTTTAACTTAATTTTTATTTTATTTTTATATAATTTTTTATTTTATAATTTAATATAATTTTACATATCAACCACGGATTCCCTTGTCCTCCTCCCACCCCACCCCCTAACCCCCACCCCACTCTCCCACCCCCCAACCCCTGTTCCCATCTCCTCCAGGGCAAAGACTCCCCTGGGGATTGAGTTCAACCTGGTAGATTCAGTCCAGGCAGGTCCAGTCCCCTCCTCCCAGGCTGAGCAAAGTGTCCCTGAATAAGCCCCAGGTTCCAAACAGCCAGCTCATGCACTGAGGACAGGTCCCAGTCCCACTGCCTGGATGCCTCCCAAACAGTTCAAGCTAATCACCTGTCTCACTTATCCAGAGGGCCTGATCCATTTGGGGGCTCCTCAGCTATTGGTTCATAGTTCATGTGTTTCCACTAGTTTGGCTATTTGTCCCTGTGCTTTTTCCAATCTTGGTCTCAACAATTCTCACTCATATAATCCCTCCTCTTTCTCTCTGATTGGATTCCTGGAGCTCCACCTGGGGCCTGGCTGTGGATCTCTGCATCCGGTCCCCTCAGTCATTGGAAGAGGTTTCTAGCACGACAATTAGGGTGTTTGGTCATCCTATCACCAGAGTAGGTCAGTTCGGGCTTTCTCTCACCCATTGCCAGTAGTCTATTGTGGAGGTATCTTTGAGGATTTCTGGGGACCTCTCTAGCACTTTGCTTCTTCCTATTCTCATGTGGTCTTCATTTATCATGGTCTCTTATTTCTTGTTCTCCCTCTCTGTTCTTGATCCGGATGGGATCTCCCACTCCCCTAAGCTCTCTTTCCCTCGAAACTTGCCCTTCATTTTCCCCCAATCATGTCCAGGCTGTTCATGAAGATCTCATCCATTTCTCTGTCATTGGGCAATCCCTGTGTCTTTCTTAGGGTCCTGTTTTCTAGGTAGCCTCCCTGGAGTTGTGAGTAGCAGTCT
>CABHPQ010050126.1:4052-28582 GCA_902168405.1 Peromyscus aztecus
TTTAGGTGATAATTCTCTTGGACTATTTAAGTCCTTGTCACCTTCTAAGGTTTTGAACAAATTATTCAGTTCAGCATTTACAATAGTTTGTATATGAGAAATGTCTCCAAATAATCTTTGAAAGTCATTGTCTATAGTCAATCTCTCCTAATTTGTACCTTTTGGGATCTAATTATTTGTAGACCTATTTTATACCATAAATAATTAATAGAATCTCTTTGTATCTCTTCAGGAGCAATTTGTAATCCCCAGCAAGGCAAACTTTTCTTTATTTCTTCAAACATTCTTTATAATGTGTCTGTATTTGAGTCAGTTAGTAAAATATCATCCATATAATGATAAACTATAGATTTAGGAATTTTTTTCTGTATCAATTCCAATGGCTGTTGTACAAAATATTGGCACAGGGTTGGGTTATTCAACATTCTCTGTGGGAGGACCCTCCATTGATATCTCTTAACCAGTTGAGAATTATTATAAGTAGACACTGTGAAAGCAAATCTTTCTCTGTCTTTTCCTTGTAAGTGTATTGAAAAGAAACAGTCTTTTAAATCAATAACTATAAGAGGCCATCCTTTAGGTAACAGAGTAGGCAAAGGAATTCTGGATTGTAGAGTGCCCATTGGCTGAATTACTTTGTTAATTGCTCTAAGGACTGTTACCATACTCCATTTACCAGATTTCTTTTTAATAACAAATACAGGAGAATTACAAGGGCTGGTTGATTCTTCAATATGCTGAGCATTTTACTGCTCTTCTTCCAGCTTCCAAAGCCTGTAGTTTCTCTGTTGTTGAAGGTCATTGCTGATCCCATACAGGCTTGTCTGTTAACCATTTTAAAGGTAGAGCTGTTGGTGTCTTTGGAAGATAATCAGTTGTTGTGCCCTGTTCTTGTACAGTCTGGATGGCCAGTGACTACTCATTAGAATAATACCTTCTAATATTTCTCTCAGAAATGTGTTAGTTTATGCTTTGTTTCTGAGGTTGGAGGGATGTTTATCTGGGTATTCCATTGTTGTAACAGGTCTCAACCCCATAGGTTCATAGCTATATTAGCCACATATGGTTTTAATTTACCTCTCTGTCCTTCTGGACCTATACATTCGAGCCATCTTGCACTCTGTTTCACTTTAGATAATGTTCCAATTCCTAACAGCTGAACACTTACCTCCTGAAGAGGCCAAGTTGGATGCCAAAATTATAGTTCAATTGTGGTCACATCAGCACCTGTGTCTACCAGACCAGACAACAAAACATCATTTATCCTTATTGTTAATTTTGGTATTTGTTCATTTATAGAAGTTTGCCAAAATTTTTTCTGTATGGTTTCTCCTGAATTTTCTGTTCTCTCTGTCTCAGGTGTTCTATCACCCTGAGCAGCCTGGTTTATTCCAATAGGCATTTGATTATTTAATTGCTCTGAGTATGGGTTTGTTCTATGAATGCAGGAAAGGTCTGAACTGGATTTGATGTGGGGGCCTGCCTGAGGGCCCTCTGGGAGTTTCCCGACTGAGGCAAAGGATTACCTTGTCTGTCCCTTGTTGATTTACTTTCCTTGGTCCAATGCTTAATCATACCATGCCTTCTTCATACTGCAGAAGGAAGGGACATTCTGTTGCCATTGTTCCTTGAAGAAACAATTTCTAGGAATGCTCTGTTTCAAATATCCTTGCTTTCCACATCCAAAACATCTGACATTCCTCAAATCCTCAAACCTCTTGAAATTGCTTCTCCTATCCACATATCATCATGGCCATGAGACTCAACATTAAACGTGTCTCCAATCCAATCTTCTGAGGGTGCAGATCTTGCCTTTAATGGCCTGATTATTCTCTTGCATGCTGTATTCATGTTCTCAAAAGCCAAAGATTCAATTATTTTCTGGCTAGCTTCTGAATTTGGGACCATTCTATTTACTGCTGAAGTCAGTCTTTGTGAGAAATTTTCCCTTTAAAGTCAAGTCAGAGATCGTTTCCACATAAGATGTTGATTTTTTAACTCTGTTTATTTGGTAGAAATATCCATCCCAATATAACATCTTTCCTCTGCATTAAAATTCCTGTAAGAGATTACTTAGAGGGTAAAATAACCAAAATGCAATCAAACTTTGGATCCACATGATCCAAATGTCCTTCCTGTACTTTCTTTTCCACAAAGGCCAATTCTCTCTCAGCTTCAGGTGATATATCTTGGAATATTTAAGTCCTTGTCACCTAAGTTTTTGAACAAATTATTCAGTTCATCATATTTACCCCAACAACAGATCATAGATGGGAAATGTCTCCAAATAATTTTTGAAAGTCCTTAAGAGTCTGTAATCAAGCTCTCCTAATTTTCAATTTTGGGTTCTAATTTTTTGTAGACCTATTTTATATCCCAAATAATTAATAGAATCTCCTCTTTTTATCTTTTCAAGAGAAATTTGTTATCCCCAACAAGGCACAATTTTCTTTTTAAATTACCTGCATTTGAATCACCAATGAAATATTGTTCATATAATGAGAAATTAAACATTTAGGAATTCTTTTACATATTACTTCCAATGACTGTTGCACAAAATTACAATGGCACAGGGTTGTATCTTAAGTAGACTTGTCCGATTTATCAGGGAACGCGTCTCTATTGTTCAGACTTTGGTATTAACCCAGCAATACCAACGGCTCAACCAGATGGAACTCGAGTCACGTCACCAATCATCCCCATGAATGGAGGATTCCATTCCTGAGATAAGAAAATGGGGGAATGAAAGACCCCCAGCCTCCCCACCTAGCCTAGCCTAGCTTAGCTTAGCTGTCTTTGAATAAACAAGGACATTTGAGGTTAGCAAAGGTCAGAAAAACACCCTGTACCCTAGACAAAAGCCCAGACAGCAGGCGTGGCGAGCTCGGGGAAAAACCACGAGCTGCCCTGGGTTTGACCTGGCCTCATTTGCATCATCCAATCAAAACCCTGTAACCAGGCTTCTTGCGTCTGTAATCCGAGCTTCGGCTGCCCGACCCTATAAAAACCCTCTGCTCCAGCCCGTGGGCGCGCCAGTCTCTTGAGCTTCTTGAGAGACTGCGTCGCCCTGGGTACCCGTGTTCCTGAATAAAGCCTCTTGCTGTTTGCATCTGACTCGTGGTTTCGGTGTGATCCTTGGGCGAGGGTCTCTCCTGAGGGAAGACTGCCTTCGGGGGTCTTTCAAGAGCAGCCCGGATGTTGAGGGTTTGATACGTGTGGCAGATTGCATCCTTGTGAGCCTCCGCACTCAGGCCATCCTTTATGAGGGGGGGTCCAATCCCCAATGTCCCAGGATCCTCTGGCCAGGTCACAAAGGTCAAAGATTGGACTACCGGGTCTGTGGGACAACTTCACTTGTGGTGCTGTTGAGGGTCTCCATTGCCAGCACTGATCACCCCCCAGGTTACCCACTGAGATTGGTGTGGGTCCCTCTGGGCTGCAGCCAGATCCAGGAAGAGCAGGACGACCACCAGCTGGAGTACCGCCATCTGGTGTCATGATAGCACACACTTGTAGCCTGTATAGCCAGAGTCATTCTCATCAGGAGGGTTCAGCTTCCTCAGTTTGTGTTGCCGAAACTTATGTACTAGTGTATAGAAGGCATTCCTCCACACCTTGCTGGGTCCTGACTGATGTTTCGATGTAAAGGATGCCATAGCTGTGGGCAAGGTCCTGGGCCTGTTGACACTCAACAGTAGGAGCAGCCAGGTCACACTTGTTCCCCACCAGCACCACTGGCACATCGTCCGAGTCCTTCACCTGCTTGATGTACGCCCTGCACTGATGGATGTTTTCAGAGGATTTGGTGTTGTTGATGTCAACAACACCAAGGAAACTCTCCCCTGTGTGTATGCATTGGTCCCACATGGCACCACATTCCTCCTGACCTGCTGTGTCTAGGATGTCCAGCAGACATGTCTCCCCATAAGTGACCACCTGTTTCTGATAGAAATGGGGGTCATCTGAGGGGTCATATTTGTGTACAAAATAGTTCTGGATCAGGGCACTCTTTCCCACACCTCCATCACCCACCACTGCAAGCCTGTATTCTGTCATCAATTCTATAGGGACTGTCACTTCAGGAGCTCCACAAGAGGCACGAAGGGGTGGCTGGGGAGCAGAAGGCCCTGATTGGGACCTGATGCAGGTGTCCTTATAGCCCTGAGGCCAGAGTGTGATGGCCACAGGGTGTAGAGTAACTGAATATGGGGGCTAATTTTCTCTTTCCTATTAAAACAAAAATATATTGAAGTTTGCTAAAGGGTGTAAAATGAGTAACATCTATTTGACAGAGGACATTTGGCTCTAGGCCTCTGGGGGTAACTTTCTGTGTTTGTAAAAGGGGGTACCTTTAGGAAGGGCTGACATGCCTTATAAACCTATGTCGTTTTCTCCCCATTAGTCAGCCTGGTCTTGGGCATCTTCTTGTGGCAGGGGTGGGGGAGAAATTTTAGATTTCTGGCTGGGAGCCAGATCAGGGTAGTCTCTCCAAATGGGAAGATGCAACCATACCTCCTCCCCATGTTATGCAGGGATTCTAGTCCTCGCCACTGAAGTGTTACAGGATCATTCCATTGTACTTAAATTTGAGGTTTGGGGTTTAATTGACCTCAATGTTTCTGAAATATGGTTCCATTGGCTCCTTTGGACAAATTTAAAATATTAATAGTAAATAAGGCCTGATGTAGTTAGTTGAATATGGGGGCTTACTCTTTTTTGTTTTAAAAGCTGTTCTTTGAGACATTGATGGTTTCTTTCAATGATTCCCTGTCCCAGAGAGTTGTGGGGAATTACCATAGTATATTTTTTGTGCTGTTGCTCAAAGAATTCTGTCATGATTTTACTGGCCAACAAGGTCCATTGTCTGTCCTAATCTGTGCTGGCAAGCCCAGGTGACAGAGCATTGAGGAAAGAGTGTGCATGTTTGGCCCTCTCGCTGGGCATGGGCTGTGGCCCAACAGGCCCCCGGGAAGGTATCTATTGATACAAAAATATATTTAAGTTTTCCAAAGGGCACAAAATGAGTGACATCAGTTTGCCAGAGGATGTTTGGTCTCAGTCCCCTAGCATTGACTCCTGGTGTTTGCAGGGGGAGGATACTCTTAGAAAGGGCTGGCAGACTTTACAGGTATGAACTATTTTTTTAAGGTCCTTTATAAAAATATGAAGAAATCTATGTTGTAGACCTCTCCAGTTAAGATGAATCAGGTCATGTAGGCAAGTGGCTTCTTGTAATGTTGATATTTGGCACCTGAGGCCAGAGTATCCACCCAGTCATTTCCCATAGCCAGAAATCCCAGGAGGTTAGAATGTCCCCTTATGTGTTGAACATAGATAGGATTGTTTCTTCCCTCCAGTAAACCCTAAGGGTCACCATTAGCAGGGAAATGGGGTTAGCGTCCAGGCGAATATAGGCCTGGGGTAAATGAGGTAATAGATTCACTGCATAAAGACTATCAGAATATAAATTGAAAGGTCCCTGAATACTCTGGAGGGCCATAATAACTGTAAGCATTTCCTTATATTGTGCCGATCTCTGACAGGGTTGGAATTCCTGTAGGCTCGGAGAGTCCTGATTGTCCCTGAAAGCTGCATAAACCAAGTTGTTAGGCCCCCATCTGTAAACACATGAAGAGCATCTAGAATAGGCTCAGGTAAAATCAATAGGGGCAGCCACAATGGGAGCCTCCAAAGCATAACTGTCCATAGGGAAGGTCCATAGTGACAATCAAGGAGTCCCAGGAATCTGTGGTGGTATTGTGTTCCCCAAAATATTGTGCACCCTAATAAACTTATCTGGGGTCAGAGACAGAACCAGCCACTAGATACAAAGGCCAGAAAATGGTGACACTCATATAGTGGTATTCTATTTGTACTGAAATGTGATTTTATTTGTATGTTAATAAATAAAGTTGCCTAGGGGTCAGAGCTATTAACAAACCATAGGGAAAGCCAGGGTGGTGGTGGCGCACGCCTTTAATCCCAGCACTTGGTAAGCAGAACTAGGTAGATCTCTGTGTGTTCAAGGATACAGCCAGCATTGGAGACACACGCCCTTAATCTCAATACCAACCATAGAAGACCTGGAGGTCTGTACAGACAGGCCGTGTCGAGGCAGTCACGTAGTTGGGTTTACGACCAATGAGAAGGAAGAACAGAACTCTATTTAAAAACAAACGCACAGGAAGTAGCTCCTTTTTCGGAGAGGTCTCTTGGCGGAAGAAGCTAGCCAGCAGCACGTGGGTAAGCTCCTAGCTCTGACCTCTTGGACTTTTATCTTTACCTTGGCTCTGTGTTTCTTATTTAATAAGATGGTTGGTTACATCTACACACTCACACCTTTAATCCTAGCATTCCAGAGGCAGAAATCCCTCTGGATCTCTGTGAGTTCAAGGCCACATTGGAAACAACTAGGCATGTGACTCATGCCTTTAATCTCAGGGAGTGAGGCAGAAAGCAGAAAGATACATAAGGCGAAAAGACCAGAAACTAGAAGCATTTGGCTGATTAAGCATTTGGCTGATTAAGCATTTGGCTGGTTAAGCTTTTAGCTGGTTAAGGTTTCAGGCTTTGGAGCAGCAGTTCAGCTGAGATTCATTATGGATGAGGACTCAGAGGCTTCCAGTCTAAGGAAACAGGAGCAGCTGAGGAACTGGCGAGGTGAGGTAGCTGTGGTTTGTTCTGTCTCTCTGATCTTCCAGCATTCACCCCAATAACTGGCCTCAGGTTTGATTTTATTAATAAGACCTTTTAAGATTCCTGCTACAGGAATCCTTCATGGGAAAGGGTGAGACAGGCATTGGCTCTAAAAACCCATTCAACATCCACCATCCTGAAGGGGAAGATGATAGACTGAGAGGATCCATTCCAAACTGTCTCTGGGCTTGTGACTGAACTCTGATTATAGCATTGACAAGCTTATCAGCCTGGGAGTATACCTTTGGGGCACCTCCCAGGGAAGTATGGATCCATTCTATTGGCTCTCCTTTTTGCACTAGCATGGCAGAGATCATTGCAGCACTCATGAACTGCCACGGGGAAATGGGAAAATCAGAATACTTCCTCGGCGAAACTTTATCAAGAGCATCCTGAAATTATAAAAGGATGGTCCAATGTTCTGAGGTAAGAGCAATAACACCCTGAGGTTTCTTATTTTTTAATAGGGAGAATAAGGGTATAAGACTATTCTTGGTGATGGGGAGCCAAGGTAATATCCAATTGATCTCTCCCAGGATACTCTGCAACTGTGTCAGAGGCAAAGACAGAGGAATGTCTAGCTTAGGTAAGTTTGGTGCCAAGAATCTTAAAAGGGGGTACCCTCTGGACTTTGTTAGAAGTCACTGTGAACCGTCTTCTATGAAGCTGTGCAAGCACCTGCCCCAACAAGTCCTGCAGACAGGAGGGGTCCTTATGTCCCAAAATAAAATCATCCATATAAACAGGTAAACATCTTGTACATTATTAGCAGGGGTCCTAACAGGGTGGCCAGGTATTTTTGGCAGAAGGTCAGGCTATAGAAATGAACTAGTATGTGCTATACCTCAGTCTATCCTAGAGAGGAAGCTTGGAGGTAGCTAGGGTTTTTCTCTCAGAATTCATATTGTCTTAACTTGGACCTAGCCTATAGATAAGTTGTGGGGTGAAGTTGTATGTTCTCCAGATCAGTCCATCCTACTAAGGAGGCATCTGGGAAATGTGTATCTATTTTATTGTAAAGGATGAGAATGAACTAGTGTGCTGTACACAGCAGTCTGTCCTATAGAAAAGGCACAGAGGGAGCTAGTATCTGTCTCTGTGAATCTATGTTATGATAATCTTGCTCTATCTTACTGACAAGGCCAGTAGTGAACCAGTGTGGTTTCTAACTTAGTACATCCTATGGAAGAATCTTGGAGTACCTGCTATCCAAACCTTGATCTAACCTACTCAGGATGGTAGGAGTGAAGAATGAACTAGTGTGCTCTCCACCTCACTATATCCTAAGCAGTAGACAGGAAGTGAGCTATTCTCTCTCTCTCTCTCTCTCTCTCTCTCTCTCTCTCTCTCTCTCTCTCTCTCTCTCTCTTGTGTGTGTGTGTGTGTGTGTCCATGTAGTTCTATCATTGCTCTGTCTAAGGGATAAAGTTAGTCATGAACATGTGTATTCTCAATATCAGTCTCTCTACCAGAGGAGGATTAGAAAGAACTAGTGTCTATATCTCAGAATAAATGTGGTCCTAACTTGATTGGTAGCACAAAAAAAGTATAGGAGTAAATGAGAGTGCTCTCAAACTCTGTCTGTCCTACAAAGGAGGACTGGAGGGAGTTAGTTGTCTGTCCCCCAGAATATATGTTTTACTAACCTTGCTCTGTCCTACAAAAGAGGCTGGAGTGAACTAGTATACTTTCCAACTCAGGATGTCCTATGGAGGGTGCTTGGGGGTAGCTGTTGTCTATATCTAACTATGTCTGTCATTTGATCCATGATCTGTCCTATGGAGGAGGTTGGGAGTACATTAGCATGCCCTCTACCTCATTCATCCCTACAGAGTAGGCTTGGAGAAATGGAGAGAGCATATTTTCACTCTCTCTCTCCCTCTTTTTTTTCTCCCATGTCTTCCAAACCTTGATTGATCTTATGAAGGAGGAGAGGAGTGAACAATCAATATAATCTAGAGGAGAATATGTGAGATCTATATCTTTCAGAATCCATTATTTTCTAATCCTGGATGAGACCTGATGACAGGAGTGAACTAGTATGCACAGCACCTCATTCTGTCCTTCTGAAGGGCCTTGGGGAGGGAGATAGTGTCTCTCAGAATCCACGATGTCCTGACTTACCTTTTACTAGGAAGAACATTAGGAGTGCACTATTGTGCTCTCAAACTCATTCTGTCCTCTCAGGATACAAGTTATCATTATTTGATTTGTACCATGAAGGACAAAAGGTGTGAACTAGTATGCTCCCAAACTCAGTTTGTCCCACAGAGGCTGACTGGGAAGAGCTAGTGTGCCTCTCAGGAGTGAACTAGAGTGTTGCCAGATTCACTCACATACAATGAAAGGTCTGAGGGAGATATGTCTGTATCTCAGGAGCCATGTTGTGCCAACTTTGATCTCTTCTTATGGATAAGTATAAGAGTAAGCTAGTAAGCTTTGTACCACAGTGTGACGTATGAAGGAAGTTTGGAGGAAGCTAATGTCTGTCTCATGAAGGAAGTTTGGAGGAACCTTGTCAGAATCAATCATCATAATTGGACCACTTCTAAGAAGAAGGAAATGTGTGAACTAGTGTGCTATCAAATTAAGTCTATCCTATAAAGGAGGATTTGAATGAGATAGTGTTCTGAGTCCATGTTGTCTTCACATGGTCTGTCCTACAGAAAAGGTTATGAATGAACTAATCTGCTTTCCACCACAGATTGTCCTACACTTACAAGTGAATAGTGTGTTCTCCATGTCAATCAAGTACCTTGCAGAGGATTGGAGGGAACTAGTTTTTTGTATCTCAGAGTCTATATCTTAGTCTTCTTCTGCCCCAGCAATAAACAGAGGAGTGTACTAGTGCCCTCTTCACCTCATCCAGTCCTATACAGGAGACTTGGAAGTAACTAGACTATGTCTCTCTGAATCCATATAGTTCTAACCTGGAACTACACTGTGGATATGTACAGAAGTAACATAGCATGATCTCTACCTGAGTCTATCCTACAGAGGAGGCTTCTGTGGAGCATGTGTTTTTTTCAGAACTGATGTCTTCCTAACCTTGACTTGTCTTTCAGAGAAGTTAGAAATAAACTAGTTATTCTTCACATCAGTTTGTCCTACAGGAGGCATACACAGGACTAGTGTCTGTCCATCAGAATCCATGCTGTCCTAACTAAGGAGGCTTGGAGAGAGATAATGTCTCTCTCTCTCAGAATCCAAGTTTTATTAACCATGCTCTATCTGACAGATAAGGATAGAATTGACCTACAGTGTTCTATACTGCAATTAGTATATGCTGTGGAAAAGAGGGGGATGGACCTAGTGTCTATATGTCAGAGGGCATATAGTTTAAACTTGGTTTATAACACAAAGCAGTTAGGATTGAACTAGTGTGTTCCCCCACTCTAGTTTCTCCTAATGTGGAGTGCTGAAGGAAACTAGGGTTTGTCTCTCAGAATCCATGTCATTCTACCTATGTCTGTTCAACAAAAAAGATAAATTATCAACTAGTATGTTCTCCACCTCTATCTGTATGATGGAGCATGCTTGGAGGAAGCTAGTGTTGAACTCTCAGATTCCATGTTTTCCTGAGTTGATGTGTCCTATTGAGGAATTTAGAAGGGAACTAGTAATGGTTTCCACCTCAGTCTATAGGCTTGAAGGGAACCAGTTTGTCTCTCAGAATCTATGTTGCTCAGTCCATGATCTGTTTTAAAACTGGTTTTCAGAATGCACTACTGCACTCCATAACTCACTCTTCTCTATCTATGTAAGAAATTCTGGGATGGGTGACTAGTTTCTTTTCTCACAACATATCATGTTATCCTTGACAAGACCTATGGGGAATTTTAGGAGTAAACTAGTGTGCTCTTGATCCCAGTTGGTCCTAATGAGGAAGTTTGGAGGAGGTAGGAACTGCCTCTCAGAAGGTATGTCACCACAACTCGATCTGTTCTACATAGTAGTTAAGGACAGAAATAATATAATCTTTTCCTCAGTCCATTCCACTGCTGAGACTTGGAGGGAAATACTGCATCACCTCATTACACTGAGGATGCTATGTGACACCTACTCTGCCTGTGTCTCAGAACACATGTTCTCTTAATCATGCTCAATCCTTCAAATCAGTATAGAATGACAAAGACTTTGCTAAACCATAGTGTATCCCATGGATAACATTTGAGGGAATCTTATTTCTCAGAATGTATGTAAATCAATTCCCAGCATTAAGACTGACCTAGTGTGCTGTCTACTCCAGTCTGTCCTAAAGAGAAAGAATGGAGGAAAATGTCTCTGAGACTTCACATAGTTCTCACTCTGTATGTTAAAGAAAGGAAGTGTAAGAGTAAATTAATGTGTTTTCTCCTTGGACTGTATTTGGAGATTGCTTTGTAGACGCTAATGTCTATCCTTCAAAATACATTATGTCCTGTCTTGATATGCCATATGCAGAAGTTTTGAAAGGAAACAATAAAGTGTCCTCTTCCTCATTCTGTTTGATAAAGGATACTTGAAAGAAGCTATTTTCTGTATCTCAGATTCCACATCATCCTTTAAATGATCAGTCTTATGGAAAATGTTCAGTTAACCAGCAGGCTTTACTCCTCAATCTGTCATAGAGAAGATGTTTATAGGGGGCTAGTGTCTGTCACACAGAATTCATCTTGTGATAACTGAGATCTATACCTCTGGATAAGGTAACAAGTGAACAAGTATGCTATCTACCTCATCTGTCCTACATAGAAAGTTTAGATGGAGTTAATGTCTGTCTCAGAACTGATGGTGCCATATCCTTGATAGGTCTTACTAATGATGATAGAATTGAACTATTGTGCTCTCCACTTCTCTGTTATATAGAGATTACTTATGGGGAGGTAGTTACTATCTTTCAAAAACCATGTCATACTAACATCATCAGCCTTATGGAGGAGGGTAAGTGTGAACTAGTATGCTTTGCAACTCAGGCAGTCCTGTGGAGGAGGCCTAGAAGCAGCTAATGCCTTTCTGTCAACATACATGTTGTTCTAAATTGGATTTGTCTTAAGGATTACTTTAGAAGTGAACTAATGTGCTCTTTGTCCTAAGAAGATTAGAAAGACCAGGGCTCTCAGAATCTGTGTTGTGTTAATCTTGTTCTGTCCTATGGAGGAGCTTAGAAGTGAACTTAGGTACTCTCTAATAATCCCTGTCCTATTGAGTAGTCTCTGATGGATTTAGTTTTTTCTACAGTTGTCCTAACTTTTTAGTCTATCCTGCAGTTAATGTTATGAGTAAACTCAGGTTCAGTACTCATATGGCTATGTTTGTAAAGTGTGTTGGAGTGGATAGTGTCTGTCTCCTAGCATTCATTTTGTACTAAGCTTGACCTGTGATGAGGAGGAGGTTGTCAACAATCTAGTATGCCCATTACGTCTGGTTGTTCTATGGAGAAAGTTTGGTGGGAGTTAGTGTCTGTCCCTCCAAATTCAGGTTGTAATCACATTCATCTTTCCTAGATAATAGCAAAGGAGTGATAGACATCATCATCTACACTTTACTATAATCTGTATAAACGAGATGGAAGGATCTAGTTTCTGTCTCCCATATTCTACATCATTAGAATTATGTGTTCCAATAGACAAGGCAGTCTGTTCTATGGGAAGACTTAGAGGACACTGAAGTCTGTCTCTCAGAATTCATATTGTGAAAACCTTGATATATCCTTTGTTTAACTTTAGGAGTGACCCACTGTAGTCTATATCTCTGTCTAGCCTACAGCAGAGTCTATGTGTATCTAGTATCTGTTTTCTCAGAATCCATGTTGTCCTGACCTTGATCTGTCCTACTGAGGAGGGTGGAAATGGAGTATGCTCTCCCCACAGTCTATTGTATGGAAAAGACATGGGGGAAAAAAGCTAGTGTTTGTTTCTTATAATCCATTTTTCCTTACTTTTTCTTTCCTATGGAAGAGGTTATGAATGTAATAATTTGCTCTATACTTCTGTCTGACAGAGGATAATTGAAGGGGACTCTCATCTGTCTCTGAGAATCCTCCTCATTCTAACTTGGTCAATCCAGGAGAGAATGTTGGAGTGAAGTAGAGTTCTCACCTGAGTATGTCCAATAGTGGAGGCTTGAAAGATCTAGTCACCATCTCTCAGAATCAATGTCACTGTAACTAAATTTATCATATTGAAGGTTTTAAGAAAGGGTAGGGAGCTTTATGGCCCTGCACAAGTTATTGAGGAGACTTGGAGGGAGCTAATATCTGTCCTTTAGAATCCATGGTGTGTTAACCTTGATCTGTCCTATGGATAAGAATGAGAGTAACTTAGTGTGCTGGGTACTTAAGTATATACTATGGAACACAACAGGATAGAGCTACTACTGTTTGTTTGTTTTAATCTGTGCTGTTTTATCTTTGGTCTGCCCTACAGAGCAAGGTAGGGTTGAAGTAGTATGCTTTTCACCTCATTCTGTCCTGAAGATAAGATTTGGCTAGAGTTAGTTTCTATCTCTCAGAATCCATGTTGTCTGAACTGAATCTGAATTATGAAGAAGGATAAAAAGTAAATTAGTATTGCCCTTCACTAAAGTATGTCCTTCAGGAAAGTCTCATCTGGAGCTATTGTTTATCTCTGACAATCAATGCCATCCTAACTTGATCTATACTGAAAAGGTAGAGAGGAGTGAACTAGAGTGCTCTCACACTCAGTCTGTTCCAGGATGATTGGTGGGAGCAAGTGTCTGCCTCTCAGAATTAATATTTTTCCTGATATGATCTAATACAAGAGGTTAAGAATGAACTACTGTGATCTGATCATCACCTAAGAATGTATTGTGGACAAGCCTTGCAGTGAGCTGTTATCTGTTTCCCCATTACTTGGACTGTTGTAGAAAGATTATATGAGTGACATTATGTGCTTTCTACCTCAATCTGTAACACAGAGAAATAACAGGAGGTAGGTAGTGTCTGTTTCAAATTTCATGTCACCCTTTTGTAGTCTCTACTTTGGAGAAGATAAGTGTTAACCAAATACATACTCCAATCATGTCTGTCCTACTCAAGAGGCATGGTATGAGCTAACATCTCTCTCCAGTTTTCATATTGTAGTAACTGTGATTTGTCCTACAAAAGAGCCAGGAGTGGTCTAGTGTGTTCTTCAACTAAGTATTTTCTATGGAGGATTTTCTACTGGAGATAATGCCTGTCTATCTATGCTTGTTTTGGGAACAATGATCAATCTTAAGGAGGAGGTTATGCATGAGCTAGTGTCCTCTCTATCTCAGTATCTACCAAGATACTACAGAGTATCCTTGGAGAAATCTTGACTGTCTCTCAGAATCCATGTCTTCCAAACTTTGATTGGTTCCATGGAGGAAGATATAAAAGACCTAGATTGATTTTCACCTCAGTCTGTATAACAGAAGAAGCTTGGGGTGGGTGTGAGGAGCTATGTCTAGGATCAGATATAATGTCGTTTTAACTTCATCTCTACTGTGAAGGAAAAAAATGTGTGAACTATTGTGCTATCAAACTCAGTTTGTCCTTCAAAGGAAGGATGGAAGGAGCAAATGTCTGTATCTCAGTATCCATATTGTCCTTACTTGATATTCCCTAAAGAAGAGGTTAGTAGTCAACTAATTTGCTCTCCACTTCAACCTGTCCTGTACAGTACATTTACAAGTGAATTAGTATGTTTTCCATATTAGTCCATTCCACTAAGGTGACTTGAAGCGATCTTGCCTGTGTCTCAGAGTCTATGTTGTTTTAACCCAGAACAGCCATAAAGATAAGAACAGAAGTGAACTAGTATGCTCTCTAACTCAGTCAGTCTTACAGAGGATACTTGGTTGGAGTCTCTCACATCCATATAGTTATAAACCGTATCTGTCCTATGAATAAGTACAGTAGTGACCTAGCATGATCTATACCTTTTTCTATTGTATGGAGTAGAACTATGGAGCTTGCTTCTGTCTCTCAGAATAGATAATGTCCTAATTTTTATCTACCTTACAGAAGAGATTTGGAGTAAATTAGTATGCTCCATTCTTAAGTTTGTCCTACCAAGGAAGCTTGAGGAAATAGTATCTGTTTCTCAGAATCTATGTTGTCTCAACCATGACCTGTCATATGGAAGAGGATAGGAGTGATGTAGGGTGCCCTATACCTCAGTCTGTCCTATATAGGAGGATTGGTGAGAGCTAGTGTCTGACTCAAATAATAATTTTTGTCCTAATATTGATTTGCACTCCTGATAAAATCAGAAGATAACTAGTGTTCACTTCACATCAGTCTGTCCTAGTGAAAATGATTAAAGAAAGCTAGTGTCTATCTCCCAGAGCCCATTTTCTCCAACTTCAACTGACCAAGTAAATAAGATAGAATAAAACTATGTGCTATCCACATAAGTATGTCTTACAAAGTACAGTGGGAGAGACTTAATGTCTCTCTGTGATCCATGTAGTCCTAACTTGACCTGACCTACAGAGAAAATTAGAAATGAACAAGTGTGATATATACCTCCATATGTCCAAATGAGCCTGAAGAGAGTGAGTATTGGCTTCTCAGGATCTGTATTCTACTATGCATAAATTTAGCATTATGCTCTTGACATCAAAATGTCCTACAGAACATATTTGTAAGCGGTATGGTCAGTCTCTCAGAATCTATGTTGTTCTAACCTTCATATGCTGTATGGATAAGGCAAAGAGAGAACTGGCATGTTCTCCACATCAGTCTCATATATGAAGGAGATTTGGAGGGAGCTAGTGTCTGTCTCTCACAATTCATATCATTCTAACATCATCAGCATTATGGAAAGGATAGGAGGAACAAATGTGCTCACACAGAAGGCTAGGAAAGAAGTACTGTTTGCTCTCAATATGCTTGTTGTCCTAACATTTATTTGTCTTAAGTATGACTCAAGCTGGATCAGGGATGAAGTGAAAGAACAATGAAAATACCATAATACAAGGAGATATCATGGAGATAGGGAGAATCCAGGTGCTCGGGTAGTCCCCAGGACTATACAAGGATGACCCCAGCATAGACTACTAGCAATAGTCTAGAGGGTGCCTGAACTGGCTTACCCCAGTAATCAGATCCGTGAATACCCTAACTGTCATCATAGAGCCTTTTTCCAGTAACTGATGGAAGCAGATGCAGCGATCCACAGTCAAACACCAGGGTGATCTTCAGGAGTTCACTGGAAGAGAGAAAAGAGAGATTCTATGAGCAAGGACATCAAGATCATGATGGGGAAACCAGAGAAAACCAAATCAAACTAGTAGGAACTCATAAAATTTAGATCAACAGCTGTGGAGACTGCATGGGACTGGACTTGGCCCTCTGGATAGCAAGACAGTTGTGTATTTTGATCTGCTTAAGGGGCTCCACTGGCTGTAAGATCAGAATCCATTCCTGGTGCATGAGCAGGCTTTTTGGAGCCCACTACCTATAATTGGACACCTTGCATAGCTTTGATAAAGGGAGAGTGGTTTGGACCTGACACTACTAAATGTGCCAGGTGCTGCTGACTCCCGATGGGAGGTCTAACCTTCTTGTAAGAGTGAATGGGGGAATAGATTGGAAAGAGGAGGCTTGGAAGGGTATGTAAAATGAATAAATTTTTTTCTTAATAAAAAAACAAATACTAATACAGAAAAAAAAAGAGATAATGGACTCAGTAATATACAATAATCTGTTCTGGGGTGGAAACAAGGAGGGACCTAGTGTCTGTCTTTCAAAATCAATGTAATGCTAACCTTGATCTGTACTATGGAGATTAGGAGTGTACTAATATGCTTTGCATATTAGTATGTTCTACTGAGTCATTGTGGAGAAAGTTAGTTTCTCTCAGAATTTTGGTTGTTATATATTTGAACTGTCCTACAGATAAGGTTATATTCAGTCAACCTCAGTCTGTCCTTCCATGGAGTCTTGGATGAACCTAGTGTCTGTCTCTTAGAATCCATGATTTCCTAACCATGTTCTGCATTGCTGAAGAGGATAGGAATGAATTATCATGCTTGTCACCTCATTCTGTCTTACAGAGAAGTCATGGGGGAAGCTTGTGTGTGTCTCTCAAAGTCTATGTTTTGCTAAGGTTGGCCTTCCTCTGGAGGATGCTACAGGGAACTAGTGCATTCTTCACCTTAATGTGTCCTATGGAGGAATCTGGTAGGAGCTAGTAGTCTCTCAGAATCCATGTTTTATTAACATGGATCTTTCTTACAAGTAAAAATAGAAGTGACCTAGTATACTCTATTCCTCAATCTACCCTGTGGAAAAGAGCTGGAGGGAGCTAGTTCATGTCTCTCAGTCCCCATATATTTCTTACATGGTCTGTCCAACAAAGTAGGTTAGGGTTGAACTAGTGTGATTACCATCAGTCTGTCCTATGGGAGAGGCTTGGATGCAGTTAGTGTCTGTGTCTCAAAATTCTGCTTGTTCTAAGTTTAATATGTCCTACAGAAAAGGTTTTGATTAAAATCACATTCACACCCCATCCTATCTTTTTGAAGAGTCTTAGAGGGTGCTTAACTCTGTCTTTCCTTGTCCATGTTGGCCTAAGCTTTATCTGACCATTGAAATGGATAGAAGTGAACTTGTGTAGTCTCCTCATTACTCTGTTTTATGAAAGCATCTCTTTTGTGCTAACCTTGACATTTCCAATGGGTAAGTTTAGGACTGAACTAGTGTATACTCTACATCATTCTATCCTATTGAATTGGCTTGGAGGGAGCTAGTGTCTTTCTATCTGAATCAATTTTTCCCTGAATTGATCTCTCCAATGCAAGAGGTCAATTGTGAACTACTGAGTTCTCTGATGTCTTTGGCTTCAGGGAGCTGGTGTCTGTCCCTTAGTATCTGTGTTATCCTAACTTGATCTGTCCTTCAGAGGATTACAGGAGTGACATCATGTGCTTCCCACTTCAATCTGTCCTACTAATAAGGGGTGGATGTAGGTCATAATTCTCTCACAGAATTCTTGTTGCCAAAATCATTATCTGTCCTATATAAGAGATTAGACTAGACTACTTTGTTCTGCACATCAAAGCTTAATATGGAGGAGAAATAGAAGGCAGGTAGTGTCTCTCTCAGAATTCATGTAATTATAGCATTGGTTTATTGTGCATAGGCACTTAGGAGTGAATGGTGATTTTTAATTAAGTCTGTCCTACTAGTGTATCTTGGAGAAAATAACATTATCTCATTCAGAATAACTGTTATGCTAACTTTGATCTGTCCTACCTATGAGGTTATGAGTGAATTAGTGTTCAGTTGCCCTCTGTCTGTCCTATTTGAAAGTCTTTCAGGGACCTAGTACCTGTTTCTCAGAATACCTGTTGCCCTAACCTTATTCTGTCCTACTGAATGGAGTGAACTAGTGTAGTCTCCACTTCAGTGTGCTCTACAGAGGAGGCTTGATGGGATCTAGTCTCTATTTCTGAGAATCAATATTATGCTAAACTTGATCAGTCCTCCAGAGGAGGTTGCATGTGAACTATTGTGTTCTCCAACTCAGTCTGTTCTATTGAGAACCTTGGAGAAACCTAGTGTCTATATCTTAGAATTCATGTTCTCTTAACCTAGATCATTGCTATAAAATAGGATATGAGTGACTTATACAACTCAGCATATATCATGGAAAAGAGCTGAAGTGAGCTAGTCTCTCTCTCTTTCAGAATCCATATCACCCTAAACTTGATGAGTCCTATAGAAGTGTGAATTTTTGTGTATTCTGCAGGTCTTTCCTACAGAGCAAGCATGAAGTGAGCTAGTGTAAGTATCTCAGAATTCATGTTACACAAATCATTATCTGACCAATGGAGGAGATTAAAAGTAATGTAGAGTGCTCTGCACTTCCGCCTGTCATTGTGAGCAGACTTGGAGTCAATTATTTTCTCTCTCTCAGAATTCAGGTTGTCCTAAACAAGAACTGTCCCACTGATAAAGTTAGGAGTTAACTAGTGTACTCCCTACCTCAGTGTGTGCCAAAAACAGTCTTAGAGGGACATAGTGTCGTTCCCTCAGAATCCATGTAATCCTAACCTTGATCTGTCTAACTGAAATGAATAAGAGTGATAAGGAATACTCTTCATTTCTTCCTCTGGAACTGGCCTGGTAAAACCTAATGTCTGTCTCTCAGAATACATGCTATGCTAAGCTTTATCTGTCCTTTAAAGGAGATTAGGAGTGAATAAGTCTGCTCTTCACCTCAAGTTTTCTTATGAAGAGATTTTGGTGAATGTTAGTGTCTGTCTCTCAAAATGCATATTGCCTTACCACATCCTACCATGATTTTGTACTACAAATAAGGATAGGAGTGATATAGCATACACTAGTCTTCAAGCACTCCACAAAAAAAGAGGTGAAGGGAGCTAGTGTCTGTCTTCATTATCCATGTTGTACTTACTTTTTCTCTTCTACAAAAGAGTTTGGAAATCAAATGTGTTTCTACACTTCAATCTATCCTACAGAAGAATATTAATGAAAACTAATGTCTATAATCATTGTCATTCTAACTTGGTATGTTCAACAGAGGAGGTTAGGAATGAATTAGTGTACTCTTCACCTCAGTGTGTCTAATGGAGATTTTGATGGAGATAGTGCCTATTAAAATTCATATCATTGTTACTTGATCTGTCCTATGGAGAATTTTATGAGGGAAGTAGTGGACTCTCCACCTTAATCCATTCCACTAAGGAGACATGGAGGTTAGCAGTGTCTATCTTTCAAAATCTGTTGATTTTTATTAATTAATTAATTAATTTATTTATTTATTTATTTTTATTAAGAAAAGTTTTTTATTCATTTTATATACCAAAGATCCCCCTCTTCATTCCTCCTGCCCCTCCAACCCCTTCCAAACTATCTTCCCTTTCCCTTCTACAGGAAGGTACTAAATGTGGAGGTACATTTAGTAGACGTAGGTCCAAGCTGCTGCCCGTACCTCAAGTTGTCTTAATCTTGATCTTTCCTATGATTACGGAAAAGATTTATTTGTGATGTATCACATGGTACATCCTATATAGGAATATCTAAGAGAGCTACTCCGTCTCTCAGGATCCATGACATCATATTCTTGATCTGCCCTACAGAAAAGGAAAGGAGTGTCCTAACATTCTCCATAGCTCAGTTTATGTTGTAGAAATGAGCTGGAGGGAGCTCGTGTCTACACCTTAGAATCCATGCTGTACTAAGCTTAATTATCCTACAAAGGAGATTAAGATAGAATTAATTGTCCTTCCTCTTAAATTAGGAACAAGACAACACTGTCTGCTCTCCCCATATTTATTTAATATAGTACTTGAAGTTCTAGCTAGAGCAATAAGGCAACAAAAGGAGATCAAGGGGATAAAAATTGGAAAGGAAGAAGTCAAATTTTTACTATTTGCAGATGATATGATAGTATACATAAGTGACCCCAAAAATTTGACCAAGGAACTCCTACAGCTGCTAAACACCTTCAGTAATGTGGAAGGATACAAAATTAACTCAAATGATTAGTAGCCCTACTATCTACACATGATAAAAGGGCTGAGAAAGAAACCAAAGAAACATCACACTTTACAATAGACACAAATATAAAATACTTTGGGGTAACTCTAATTAAGCAAGTGAAAGACCTGTATGATGAGAACTTTAAGTCTCTGGAAAAAGAAATTGACAAAGACATCAGAAAATGGAGAGATTTCCCATGCTCATGGATAGGTAGAATTAACATAGTAAAAATGGCAATCTTACCAAAAGCAATCTACAGATTAAATGCAATCCCCATCAAAATACCAACACAGTTCTTTACATATTTGGAAAGAACAATACTCAATTTTACATGTCAAAACAACAACAACAAAAACCCAGGAAAGCTAAAAGAATCCTGAATAATAAAGCAACCTCTGGAGGCATAACGATCCCTGACTTCAAGTTCTACTATAGAGCTACAATAATAAAAACAGCTTGGTACTGGCATAAAAACCGACATGTGGACCAATGCAATTGAATTGAAGACCCTGACATTAATCCGCACATGTATGAACACCTAATTTTTTGACAAGATGTCAAAACTGTACAATGGAAAAAAGAAAGCATCTTCAATAAATGGTGCTGGCATAATTGGATGTCAGCACATAGAAGATTGCAAATAGATCCATACCTGTCATCGTGCACAAAACTTAAGTCTAAGTGGACCAAAGACCTTAATGTAAGTTCAGTTACTCTGAACCTGATAGAAAAGAAAGTAGGAGGTAGTCTTGAATGCATTGGCATAGGAGATCACTTCCTAAATATAACAACAGTAGCACAGACACTGAGAGCAACAATTAACAAATGGGACCACCTGAAACTAAGAAGCTTTTGTAGGGCAAAGGGCATGGCCAATAAGACAAAATGACAGCCTACAGAATGGAAAAAGATCTTCACTAACCCCACATCTAATAGAGAGCTGATATCCAGAATATATAAAGGTCTCAATAGACATTAAAATACCTAACAGTCAAATTAATAAATGGGCTATAGAGCTAAACAGTGAATTCTCAATAGAAGAATCTCAAATGGCTGAAAGACATTTAAGGAACTGCTCAACATCCTTAGTTATCAGGGAAATGCAAATCAAAATGACTCTGAGATACCATTTTACACCTGTCAGAATGGCTAAGATCAAAAACACTGAAGACAGCTTATGTTGGAGAGGATGTGGAGCAAGAGGAACATTCCTCCACTGTTGGTAGGAATGTAAACTTATACAGCCACTTTGGAAATCATTTTGGTGGTTTCTCAGAAAATTGGGAAACAATCTCCCTCAACACCCAACTATACCATTCTTGGGCATAGACCCAAAGAATGCTCAATCATACCACAAGGGCACATGCTCAGCTATATTCATAGCAGCATTATTCATAATAGCCAGAACATAGTAACAACCTAGATGTGCTTCAACTGAAGAATGGATAAATAAAATGTTGTACATATAAACAATGGAGTACTACTCAGCAGAGAAAAACAATGACATCATGAGGCTTGCAGGCAAATGGGTGGAACCAGAAAATATCATCCTGAGTGAGGTAACCCAGATTCAGAAGGGCAAACATGGTATGTACTCACTCATAAGTGGATACTAGATGTAAAGCAAAGGATAACCAGACTGCAACTCACAGCTCCAGGTAGGCTAGCTAGTAAAGAGGACCCTAAGAAAGACACAGGGATCACCCAGTGACAGAGAAATGGATGAAATCTACATGAACAAACTGGGGGTGAAGGGGGTAATGGTGGGCAAGAGTCAGGGGAAAGAGAGCTTAGGGGAGCAAGAGGTCCTAACTGGATCAGGAACAGAGTTGGAGAACAAGGAAGGAGATAACACAATAAATGAAGACACCACCGGAATAGGAAGAATCAGAGTGCTAGAGAGGTCCCAGGAACCCACAAAGATGACTCCACTATAGACTACTGGCAATGGCTGGGAGGGTGCCTGAGCTGACCTACCCTGGTGATCAGATGGTCAAACACCCTAACTGTCATTATAGAATCCTTATACAGTGACTGATGGAAGCAGATGCAGAGATCCACAGCCAAGCCCCACCCAGAGTTCCAGGAGTCCAATCGATGAGAGAGGCAGGATCATACGAACAAGAGATATTGAGACCATGTTTGGAAAAAGTACAGAGACAACTAGCCAAACTAGTGGAAACACATGAACTGTGAACCAATAGCTGAGGAACCCCCATGGAAGTGGATGAGGCCCTCTGGATAAGTGAGACAGTTGTTTAGCTTGGACTGTTTAGGGAGCTGGCAGGCAGGGGGACCGGGACCTGTTCCTAATGCATGAGCTGGCTTTTTGGAACCTAATGCCTATGCTGAGACAATTTGCTCAGCCTTGGTGCAGGTAAGAGGTGACTGGTCCTGCCTCAACTGAATGTACCAGGCTCTACTATCTCCTCAGGGGAGATCTTGCCTTGGAGGAGATAGGAATGGGGTTGGGTGGGTTGGCAGGGGGAAGGCTAGGGGTTGGGGGAAGGAGGATGGGTGAATCCGTGGCTGATATGTAAAAGGAACAGAAAATCTCTTAATAAAAAGAAAGGAAAAAAACTCTAGAAGGCAGTAAACACTTTGTCTTGGCTCTAGGTAACTTCTGGAGTCTCTGTTCCTTCCATCTTACCATGTTACTCTTCACTACCTTTTTATCTTTCTACTCTGTTATCATTCAAATATATTGTTTCTTCTGAAGTATACTCCAAAATATTTCCTAGTTTTAGTCAAAAACCATCCACAATTGTTTCTGATGATACGATTTTCAGGTCTCTTATCATCCAGATTAACTACGAATTACTTTACCACTAAACTCAATGGAACACCAGTAAACCAAAGAGAGATGCTAGGTGGAGCTCACATTGATAAATCAGACACACAATGCCCAGGTGACAGAAGTTCTTTCCGGCTGGGAAAACATATTCATGAATAATAATAGCACACACAGGAAACAAGTGAATCCAGGAAAACACAACTCTGAAAATGCCAGAGTCTGTAGTTTTAAATCAGAAATTGCTTTTCCCGAGTGTCAAATAACAGACCTAACACTAGACTTTAAGCAATTTGACTCTACTCACGAGCTACTTAGATTGAAAACAAACTTTGAAACTTACTTATCAAGAAAATCCCTTTATATAAGAAAAACAACAATTTTGATACATCTAAGACTAAAGACATGAAAGTTGGATTCTTCCTACAACCAGGTAGTAATTTCAATGATGGGATGTATAGCTACCTAGGTAGTTTCCTTCTATGAAGAAAATCCTAGCTCCTGCAGGCAAGTCACTCATTCTTCTATGCTCAGTTTTTTGTGATATGGTATCAACTGCAGACAATTTTTTTACAAACTACTTTTTGGATTGAAATTATACCCCCATAGTTTTTTTTGAAACTCCAGAGTAAGAATGAAAATAATAAAAAATTTAACATGCTGGGAATTTTTAAAGCAGGTTTATAATGCATAATATATAAACAAATCTTAAAACAATAATGACATTTTATGACTCTTTAAGTATATGAGAATATACTTCTTAATAGTACCATAAATATCTTGAAATGTAAACACGAGTACTACTGAGGTTTTGTTTTCCTCAGTATTGAATTAAAGTACAAATTAAATGATGTTTATTTCAAGGGCAAGTTTTATAGAAGCTATTGAGAAAAGGGTTTCTTCTAAGATTATGGAAAGAGGCATCTTGCAGGTAGCAATATGTCAATTTTTAGATAAAAGCAGATGTATTTTTTTCTGACAAAGACTGTTGTTCTTAGGCCGTACTGTGTATCTATATTGATTGCCAGATAAACTCTTATAAACCAAGAAGGGCATGGATGACAAAATGGCACTTACTCAAAAATAGAATAGAAGCTAGGTAATATGATGTATATCTCAGTGCATCTAAACTAAGTATCATATAGCATGAAACATATGCTTTGATTTGGGGAAAAGAAGTAGAGATAAAGACTAACAGGCTGAGAGAATCTTGCTTACAGTCCAAATGTGACACAGACTCTTTATAGATTACCCTTTCATGCCAAATTCAACCAAAATGGAGAAGGGGCAAATGATTCTGGTCTAGTCAAAGGTTCCCAAGTATAGCTAGTTACTGAACTTAGTACAACGAAGTAACAAGTTAATAGGAAAAGACTGATCTTATTATTTTATCAGTTTTCTCAGCACATATATAACCAGTGTTTCACTGAAGTATCACAACAGAAATCTTAATCTTCTTTGCTCCATCGGCCATATTGTCACCCAGAAGGAACATGGTTCCTGCAAACTAGACGGAATGAATTTGTCCTGGGTATGGCAGGCCCAATTCCTCAATAACTGAAG